>MU781995.1:9748-40406 GCA_026770625.1 Nicotiana glauca
CACCATCGGTGAGATCAACCTATGTCTACAAATGGGATCAACTTGGTTCGAGGTCGATTTTCAAGTAATAGTTGTACCAGCGTCCTACAACTTGCTGCTAGGACGACCATGGATTCATGCTGCTGGGGCCATAGCATCAACGCTGCATCAAGCAGTAAAGTTCAAATGGAATCACCAGGAAGTGATAATTCACGGTGACAACAGCAACTCTATATACAATCGCCAGAGTATTTCGGCAATCGGAGGAAGAAGAAAGCTGGGTGGAGAAACTTACCACCACATCGAGCGGGTCAATGCTGTCGACAAAGACAAATTGTGGGATAACAAGATCGAGAGTATATTGAATTAGAGTGGGTACAAACTTGGCAAAGGACTCGGCAAGAACCTCCGAGGGATCTCTAAACGTATAAAAACTCAAGAAACATGGCACTACCTTCAGTTTGGGATATGAATACACTTGGGAAGAGTTCAATAACTGGTCACCAACATAGCACATTCCTTACTACCCGTTAGAGCAACCAATACCGCATCTGGAGCAGGCTTTCCAACAGGCCGACGTCGTCTATAGGGCAGATGAAGAAGAAGCACTCGCGGTAGTGAAAAATTTGTTTCTATAGGACAATGGTATGGATTGTTGTGTTATTCTAGAGGAGGAGGGGGAAGAAGGTCCTTCCATACAAGCTGTGAGCAGAGGGGCACATCTTAACAATTAGACCATCAGGACAACCAGAGCCCCACGAGCCTCAGGGTAGCAAGGTTAAAACAAGCACTATTATTGTTTTATTTACTGAATGGTTTTTCTTTTCACACTTTTCAATTTTTGCAATAAGATCTTCAATGTTCGAAATAATTATTCAATTTATCAAAAGCATGTTTGATTTTTTCCTATGAATTAATATTTATTTATATCATTTTCCTCCTTACTTTACCATTACAACATTACTATTACTTATCTTGACTAACCAATGACTGTGAAATGCAATGAGACAATGCAACAAATGGACATTGATTCAGAAGAAGATGACATACCTTACGAGATTGTCAAAGAAGTTGAGAACTTTAAGAACAGACCTAAGTCCAACCTGGACAAAATCGAAATTGTTAACCTGGGAGATGCAGAAAATGTCAAGGAAACACAAATCAGCGTTCACCTATCGTCATCAGAGAAGAAAGAATACACAGAGTTTCTAAAGGAGTATGAGGACATATTCGCCTAGTCATATGATGACATGACCAGTCTAAGTACGTATATTGTGGCTCACAAACTGCCAACCGATCCAATGTGTCCACCTGTAAAGCAAAAGCTCAGAAAGTTCAAACCTGATATGAGTCTGAAAATCAAGGAAGAAGTCACCAAGCAGATCAAAGTTAAGATTTTCAGGGTGGTTGAGTACCCGACATGGTTAACCAACATTGTGCCAGTACCAAAGAAGGATGGGAAGGTCAGAGTCTGTGTTGACTACCGGGATCTCAATCGTGCCAGTGTGAAAGACGACTTCCCTTTAGCGAATATACACATCCCGATTGACAATTGCGCCAAGCACAAGCTACAGTCATTCGTAGATTGCTTCGCTGGTTACCATCAGATCTGGATGGATGAGGAAGATGCTGAGAAAAAAGCTTTCTTTACGCTATAGGGAGTGTATTGTTACAAGATGATGTCATTTGGCCTAAAGAATGTAGGGACCACCTACATGAGGGCCATGACAACCATTTTCCATGATATGATACACAAAGAGATAGAGGTATATGTGGATGATGTTATCATCAAATCCAAGAAGGCCACTGTACATATGGAAGATCTAAGGATGTTTTTCAATAGACAGCAGAGGTACAACCTAAAAATAAACCCCGTAAAGTATGCATTTGGGGTTCCAGCTGGAAATTTGCTGGGGTTTATTGTGAGCCTCCAAGGAGTAGAACTGGATCCATCGAAGTTCAAAGCCATTCAAGAATTACTATCACCAAAGAACAAGAAAGATGTGATGAGTTTCCTAGGAAGGCTAAACTGCATCAGTCGATCCATAGCACAGTCTATAGTTATCTGTGAGCCAATCTTTAAAATGTTGAAGAATGACGCTGCTACCAAATAGACCGATAACTTCCAAAAGGCCTTCGATAGAATTAAGGAGTACCTGTTAACACCACCAGTCTTAATTCCGTCCGAGCCAGGTAGACCCTTATTACTCTACCTTGCAGTGTTAGATGGAGCTTTTGGCTACGTCCTGGGGAAGCATGATGAAATGGGGAGGAAGGAACAAACCATTTATTATCTCAGTAAGAAGTTCACCCCATATGAGGCTTAGTATTCCCTATTGGAACGCACCTATTGTGCTTTGACTTGGGTAGCTTAGAAGCTGAGACATTACTTCTGTGCCTATACCACATATCTCATATCAAGGATGGATCCTTTGAAGTATATCTTTCAGAAACCCATGCCCACCGGCAAGCTAGCCAAGTGGCAAATCCTGTTGAGTGAGTTCGACATTGTTTACGTAACTCAGAAAGCGGTCAAGGGACAGGCACTGGCAGACCACCTTGGTGGATGGAGAATACGAACCTCTAAAAATGTATTTTCCTAATAAAGAGGTATCAATTCATAGGAGAAGACATTGCAGAATCCTATGTCGGTTGGAGAATGTTCTTTGATGGGGCAGTAAACTTTAAAGGAGTTGGCATAGGAGAAGTCTTGGTATCAGAAACCGGTCAGCATTATCCAATGTCTGCCAAACTCAGGTTCCCCTGCACCAACAATATGGCTATGTATGAAGCCTGTATCTTAGGGATCAAAATGGCCATTGACATGAACGTGCAAGAGCTGCTGGTGATTGGAGATTCAGATTTACTTATACATCAACTACGAGAAGAATGGGCAACCAAGAACTCCAAGATACTCTTGCATCTACATTATGTACAGGAATTGAGAAAGTGGTTCACAAAGACAGAATTCCAACATGTTCCCAGAGTCCAGAATGAGTTCGCCGATGTAGTGGCTACCCTATCATCTATGATAAAACATTCCGACAAGAATTTCATTGATCCCATTCCAGTAAAAATCCATGATCATTCAGCTTATTGTACCCATGTTGAAGAAGAAGAAGACAGAGAGCCTTGGTTTCATGATATCAAGGAATATTTGGCAAAAGGAGAGTACCCAGAGCTTGCAAATCCTACTAAAAAATGCACACTGCGAAGATTGTCCAACAACTTCTTTCACAACATGGGAATCTTGTATAGGAGGACGCCGATTTAGGACTATTAAGGTGTGTTGACGGAAAGGAAGCATCCAAGCTACTAGAGGAAATTCATGCTGGGACCTGTGGTCCACATATGAACGGTTTTGTCTTAGCAAAAAAGATACTCTGGGCTGGTTACTTTTGGATGACTATGGAAATAGAATGCATCTAGTATGTTCGGAAATACCACCTCTGTCAGATACATGCATACATGATAAAGGTATCTCCAAGCGAGCTTCACACAACAAGCTCACCGTGGCTGTTCGCCACCTAGGGCATGGACGTTATTGGACCAATCGAGCCTGCTGCTTCCAACGGACACAAGTTTATCCTGGTAGCCATCGACTATTTCACCAACTGGGTCGAAGTAGCATCTTACAGAGCAGTGACTAAGAAAGTCATGGTAGACTTTGTCCGCGAACGCATCGTTTGTTGATTCAGAATTCCAAGGTCAATCATTACTGATAATGGTTCCAAACTCAGCAGTGACTTGATGAAAGCTATGTGTGAAACTTTCAAGATCAGACACAAGAATTCCACAGCCTACAGGCCTAAAATGAATGGAGTCGTAGAAGCAGCCAACAAGATCAAGAATATATTGAGGAAAATGATAGAAAGGTATAAACAATGGCACGACAAGTTATCATTTGCTCTATTGGGGTATCACACCACTATCGGCACATCAACCGGGGCAACCCCCTATATGTTGGTTTATGGTACAGAGGCCGTCATCCTCACCGAAGTAGAAATTCTGTCCCTAAGGATCATACAAGAAGCTGAGCTCAACGACGCAGAGTGGGTAAAAAGTCATTATGAGCAACTAGCCCTTATAGAGGGAAAGAGAATGAACGCAGACTGCCATGGTCAACTCTATCAGAATAGAATGTCCAGAGCTTTCAACAAAAGAGTCAAGCCAAGACAGTTCACACCGGGACAGCTGGTGTTGAAGAAAATTTTTCCGCATCAAGATGAAGCCAAAGGGAAGTTCTTGCTCAACTGGCAAGGCCCATATATGGTTCACCGGGTTTTGACAGGAGGATCCCTCATACTTGTAGAAATGGACGGAGAAGTTTGGCCAAAGCCGATTAATTCATATGCAGTCAAACGTTACTATGTGTAATCTTTATGCTTTTCTTACATGATGTAAATTAAACTACGCCTGACTTGATTCCCATTTAAGTGGGGATACGTAGGTAGCCCTATGGTTTCGGTCACAATTTAATAAAAAATTTATTTTCCCCCGAAATTGGAAACTGGGGTAGAATTTTGAGGAGGACCCTCAAAATTCTGAAGTAATTTCAGCTGATCGCCGCACAAGCAACAGTCCAAAATGTCAACCCATCAAACTGGGGAAGAATTTTGAGGAGGACCCTCAAAATTCCATAGCAAGAGAGGTTGCAATGTCTTCAACCACGTCACAGTCGTCGGTTCATCTAAACACTATTTTAATTATACATTTATGTCATACTTTTAAAAAAACATGCATGTTTATTTATTGAAACTGCTTTGTTTAGCAATGCTACCCCAATCATACAGACAGTATCACCAGATCAAAGCAAAACGACTCAAGCAAAGCCAGCGGGAATTCGAACTAACCTTTCCCCTTTTACAAAACTTACGATTTTTCTTTGGATGCCCGCCCAAGGATCGTAAAATCATTAAATCATACTGCACACTCATACGACTCGCTTCACCATTACACTTGCCAATATTTGCTATTCGCACACCAGTGATGTCCTGTATGTCACAATGCTCCCAGTAATCGCAATACCGCAATATGATATTAGCTAAGAAAACTCTACTGTCATTTGTTATCTTATTTCTTGCATAAGGCTACCATTCTGCCTTCCAACTTGCATAAGGCTACTATTCTGCCTTCCGAGGTTAAGCTCTACCGCTATTTGCATCTTCATTGCATAAGGCTACCATTCTGCCTTCCAACTTGCATAAGGCTATTATTCTGCCTTCCGAGGTTAAGCTCTACCTCTATCTGCATCTGCATTGCATAAGGCTACTATTCTGCCTTCCAATTTGCATAAGGCTACCATTCTACCTTTCGAGACTAAACACTGTCTCCATCTACATTTGCATGGCTGAAAGATCGCCACACATTACACCTGCATGGCTAAAAGATCGCCTCACTCTGCATTGCACGGCTGAAAGATCGCCACACACTACACCTGCAAGCCTGAAAGATCGCCTTATACTGCATTACACGGCTAAAAGATCGCCATATACTACACCTGCATGGCTGATAGATCACCACATACTGCATTGTATGGCTGAAAGATTGCCACATACTACACCTACATGGCTGAAAGATCGCCTCATATTGCATTGCACGGCTGAAAGATCGCCACATACTGCACTAGCACAGCTGAAAAATCGCCAAATACTATACTGCATGGCTGAAAGATCGCCACATACTACACCTGCACGGCTGAAAAATCGCCTTATACTGCATCCTTCATGGGCTGAAATATTGCCAACTCATCCAAAGGTGTCATCGTTCAGAGGCACCATCTTCATAGCCCGAGAACACCATGTCATGGCCCGAGGATTTTCTTTCAATCTTTTGCATATCATCATTCAAAGGCATCATGGTTCAGAGGCATTATCCTCACAGCCCAAAAACATCATTTCATGGCCTGCGAATCCTTTATTATACGCCTCATGGCCCAAGACATCATGGTCTAAAGACTCATCTTAACCGTCCAAAAACAACATTCATGGTCCAACGGGAATTTGCATCATGTCTAAATTTACGCACAATATACGCTTGTATTGCTTATTTGCAGGTAAACTGGCAAGAAACAACCATCCCAACGGGAGCGGTTTTGCTCCAGTGCCGCAGCCATATCAAACCTAACCATTCCCGTAAACCATCCACTCACCCAACCTTAGATATTGCATCCATTTTTGAAATATCTTCATCGGCATACTCCGCAGGTGAATCCTGAACTACATACGACTTGATTCCTATAATACCAGGGATATGTAGGCAGCGTGGAAGCTGGGGTGCGTCGTGAATCTTCCAAAATCATTTCGCTCGGTCAAAATTGGCCATCATTTCTTTACCCGAAAACTCTTTCATCTTTTCCGGGTAAAGAGGGGCAGCTGTTGACACCCAATTTTTTCCTATATATTTTCAATATGTAAAATACTTTCAAAATAGCATATATATGCATATATAAGCATGTCCAAGCATTTTATTATTTTTCCCATAATTTTTATGTTTTTTAGATTGATTTATTTCCCTTTTTCCATCCATAAAATCCCAATAATTATGTCCAAAATTATTATTTGGGTAATTCATCTATTGGATTTTCATATTTATGTCAAAATATGGCTAAAATAGTTTTTACATATTTTTACAAATTCAATTATTATTTTTAAAGCTAAAATAAACATAATTGCAATATTAACCATTTTTAAGGTTTAATTGTGTCTTGTATTCATAAAATTGAGCCTGGTATTTTTAAATTGTTAATTATGTGTTATAAATTATTTTAGTATTTTTCAATTTATTTTCAAAAACCATTTTCTATTTTTTTTAAATTAAAAAGAGAAAAATAACTATTTAAATTTTAGCCCAGCCCAAATTGACTTCCAATTTAACCCCAATTCTCTAGCCAATTTTAATACTAACCCGACCCTAACCCTTTTAAAACTAACCCAAACCCGGATTCCCCACCTACCCTTTTAATCTAGGCTATTGATCATTCAGATCAACGGCCACCGTTTACCTTTACCAATTTTAACCTAAACGACCACTAAACCTAAATCACTTCTCACCACCCGCCACCCTCGAATCCCTTCCTCTCAAACTCTCTCTCTGCAATGTTACCTAAACCCTAGCCGCCGCCACCCAAATCTACCTTAATTCCTTTCAATCCCCACCTAATCCATAGACTCCCATGGCGTTTTGGGGCGTGTTCTCATATCCTCTGTATACTGGTTACCTATTTTTGCGACTCCATATTCCCTTCTCAACCTCAATCTCTGGTGTTTTTTCGGCCATCCATGACCATTCAAGTCAGATCCATGGCTTTTCCAGCTAGATCGGTAACTTTTCAAAGTCTTTTCTCACTTTCTTGGGTTCTCTGAAACCCTAACTTTTAAGATGTTTTGATTTTCTTTCAGATCTATCTTAGATATGTGTTTGTTATGAACTTCATAGTGTTTTCTCAAAAGTTCTCTAGTTTTCTTTCAAAGTAACTCTTCATTTTTCAAATTAGGGTTTCCTAAACTTTTCTTTGATTTTCAGTGGGTTTTATGATTTTTCTATATTTAAACAGTTTGTCCATGTTTCTTTACTATCTGGTTCATCGTGTTAAAAACCTAAGTGTTTTGGTTCTATCTGGGTTACTGAAACTCTCTTTGTTTATTTTATACGCATGTTTGGATTGATTAAGTTCTTTGTGTTTGAATCCTTTTTTCTTGTTTCACTTATCTGATTATGAGTTCTTACATTTTCAACTCAGCTCTGTCAAAACCTAATTCCTTATAAATGTTTCTTCACTTATCGCCATGATTTTAAAGACTTTTCTTGTTTCTGTGTGTTGATCTCCTTTACCTGTTACTATGGTTTATTCACCTATGATTCTATGTGACTACTTGACTTTGTTGACTATTGTGCTCCGAGGTTTCTTTCACTAGTAAATCATAGCCTACTCCTGCTACTACTATATGTTTGTGTTGTTTCTTTTTCAATATGATTGACCCTGCAGGCCTAATACGCCTGTTCATTCCTTTCTATTTATACAATGAAGTGCAGAATCATGACCACTTCTTGATTAATCTTGATTGACTTAAGTAGCGGTTTAATTACAAGGTTTTTCTTATAAACCATGATTTCTCTCTTTTTTTTTAAAATTGATTGATTCCTTTCCTTTGTTGTGATGTTTTACCCTGCTGAATCCTTTCCCCAATTAAATATATTATGTACCTAGACTCGATTGTATACTCCAATTTTACTATCTCTTATATGGTCAGAAATCAATCTTCCTAAAATTATTTTTTCTTTCCCTAATTATCTATGTTAGAATCCTTTAAGCAGTACTTCCTTGATTAAAGGAAAGTACTTGTGTTAATTGATTCTGATTGTAATTATTTCCATGCTTGTGTTAAGACTTTACTTATTACCTTAATTTTTACTCGTTTTCAAAGCTATAAATACCCTACCCTCTTTTCTTTAAAGACACGAACAATTGAGTTCAGAACACGCAGTTACACACTCAAAACACTTTCTTTCTCTATTACTATCTGTGCTACTGCTTTGTCTAGCCGGCTAAAAGCCAAGGCTAGACTGTGGAATCCTACTTACTTTTCTTTTCTGCACTTTGCTTCTCTGACTGGTATGTCCTAGTTTAATTTTAAAGCTCCAACAACAACATGCTGCCTTATTTGTTTAAGCTTCTTTCATTTTTGGTCTACTCCTACTTGTGGTTCTGTTAAGATGTATTACCAGCATGCTATAATATTCCATTTCCCCTCCAGATTAATACATTCCCCTATGTTTGTTTCAAAGCATACTCTATCAGTAACTTACTATGTACTTGCCATCCCAAGTCCTTATCCCTTCAATATGCTTGTGTTTTATTACTAGCCTGTGATCATGCCAGTATCAGCCATTGTTGTGCATGTCCAACTAGTCCTAAGACTCTAATGGGGTTATGAGTTTACAGTCAAACGTATGTGTGTCCCAAATCCCCTTGACCCCTTTGTATGACCGTGATTCTATGTGTGATCCCATCTTGGGAGTTTGAGTTCTGTTTACTACCACAACTACTTTCAATCACCTCTATTACTGATTACTTTCAACCCAGCTTTTAAATAAAATCTTTTCAAACTATGCCAAGCTCTCTCACCTACTCTTAGAATCTAGGTTCTGCCCCTTTTGTGTGAGGCTTGCCTTGGGACCTTTGAGATCCCTCCGAAATTTTACACATAAGAGTTGGCCCTTCCATACTGCACTCATTCCGTTTGGTTATGCAAATCTGGGTGTGAGCACTACCCGAAATCCCTTGAGGTCCTTAGGGAACTCTGACACACCCATATGTGAGAAAGGCTTTGGAATAATATTGGCATTGAAGTTATTAATTACATAACTCAGATAGGAAGTCAAGATCAAGCTTCATATGGTTGTAGCTTATTATTTTTCTTTCATTTCTATTTATGTAATTCAATCATATAGTTTGTAATAACTTGTAAACGTTATGGGGTTGGATAGTGAAAAGGGATGGAAATATGCATGTTATCAAAGGGGTAGAAAGCATGCTATTAGGTTTACATTGCTACTTGGTAATAGAATACATGCTTAGGACTCATTTTCTGCATTAGAGATCGTGTTCCTTAGGATACACTTACTATTTTTTAGCATTTCCATTTCACTATCATATCACTTAGCAACTCTAGCGTTAAATGTATTAATAACCAGTGTTCTACAATCATGTTCCTACTGCCATGCACATTTAGAGATCCTATTTTAGGCTAAACAACATTAACAAATAAATCATCTCTGCATATCCTAGTAATTATTTTTCTAAACGCTGTAATATTTGTGCATATAGAAATACTGTTTAGGGTTCTGCATATATATTCTTATGCATCTCTGCAATTAGATATCATGTCTTTGCGGTTCATTCACTTAGGCACACTTAGGCTAACTACAACGGCATAAAAAAGGAATAAAACAATTTCATTTAGTTTTTCCAACTAATTGGCCATAATTCTATGTGTTGAACACCTAGAACAGCATGTTCAGGTAATAATAATAGTCTCCAACCGTCTTAATAATCCTGAGTAACTACTGAATCCTGCTCACGCCTAGGTAAGCCTTAGGTAATTACTTAAATAAAAGTGGAACTGACTTTGTTTAATTATCAACTGCTACAACTAGCAGACAAGCCTGATTCAGACTTCTTTTCTAAGTTATATAATGAATCTGGTTCTGACTCAAACACCCTGCTTTAGGATTTAAAATTTAGACCCTAACTGTCTTTAAGTCATACTGTTTATATGCACTATTTGTGGAGGTATACATGAGCCTTATAATTTGTTTACATGTTCCCCTTCTAAATGCAATCCTGTTTGTTCTTGTATGTCGCCTTAGCATTTTACCTTTAAACCTAAGAGATAGCCTAGAACCTCCCTCTTATAGGAATAGTAGTCCTTAAATTCCTCCGTGACTAATAGGAATTGGACGGGTAACATCATGTAATAGAGGTCGAGACCAATCCACGCTTTAATACCTTCACGGGGTTAGGAAGGGTAGACATGGATATGATGACCGGTGGGCTAATACCACGTGTATCCCCTCTTCTGAGGAGTGTCATTCAGGGTATTGCATTGATGTGATCCATATTACAAACAAACCTAGGACCCCTTTTTATTCACAAGCATGCTTAGATTATAACTCTTTTCAAAACCTTGCTTTTTACTGTTTTCAAATGTTTTGTGTATTTAAATTTAAAATCCTATATTATTTGAGCCTTATTTGTTTACTTGCTAATTGCACAAATTCACAAAAAACTATCTGCCGGGAACCACGCTAGTGGATCCTGAGGGGTGCCCAACTCTTTCCCCTTGGGATAATTTCAAGCCCTTACCCTATCTCTGGTTACCAAACATAGTTGTAGTTGAACCCCACATGTGCCCTAACGCACCTTAAAATTATTAGGTGGCGACTTTTCAAAATTGCAAAAGCCCTTTTCAAAAGGAAAGAGTTGTCCCAACCAAATGTTATAAACTCGATTTCACGAGAAAAAGGGGGTGCGACTATATGACTTGGCTTTGATCTCTTCTATGGATTTTGGGTTGTGTTGATGAATATGGATCTTTGTTGAAAGTCTGGGTATGCTGCATGAGAAGTGCTGAAGGCCCAAACAGTGCTAGGTGTTTCTTTTAGGCCTGATGTGGGCCTACTGCCACTATTTGTACCACGTTTGTTCTTTACATTCATTATTGGGCCTTTGATAACTTTTGTAATAAACAATTGGGTGTTAGTAAAATGGGAATGGGTAGATACTAAATATTTGTATGTAAAGGGTAGACAAAATGCCTATAGGACTCAGTAATTTACTTGCTATATATGCTATTCAATCACTATGTGCACCATAGAAATTATATCCTTATGGGATGCGCGCACACATGTTGTCTACTAGTAAAGTGAATTCAAACGCTGTAATTATTCTTGCTGGTATATGTTTCTAGAAAATTTAGCTATAGTAACAAATGTCACTAAACTTTCCTTTAATTCGCTTCAGCACGTTCGTTAGAAATTATGTCTATAGGATTTTGATCACTTCATTTGCTATTGTATCACGTTGATCACTAGAAATCATGCCTATAGGATCTTGATCACTTCATCTGCTATCATATCATGATGTTCACTAGACATCATGCCTATAATATTAAGTATAACAATAAAAATGAATGCAAAGCATCAACTGTTAGAGATCCTGCCTATAGGGTATAATTGCTCGTTCCAATGGACCTCTAAAATACCGTTTACTACTTGTTCATGTCGTTGTCAGTAAGCATAAGTAATTCTGAGCTCCTCCCCAATGGTTTTTCATTATTCCTTACTGCATGAGTCACCTAGGCATAACAGGTTTAATAACTGGAAACCTATAATCCCTATAATCAGCATATATAGAATCCTGTCTGTGAGCAACGCCCAGCCTCTGAAATTGATTGTATGTTTTGATGCATTGTCACATAGAAATCATGTCCATAGGGCTTAAGTTTCTTACTTCTGAATTGCCTAGCATGAAACTATTCTTACGTGTATTTGTTGCTTAAGTGTGGAGGAAAACTTGAGCCTTAACTGCCTATATGTAAGTCTATTGTGTTTTTATGTGTCGCCTAGTTTTAACATTTCTGAGCAGCGTAAGTGAGGTCTAGAACCACCCAAATAGAGGTCAAATACCTCTTGGACAATAGGTATAGGATGGATAGTGCATGCATAGGGCACGACTTACAATTGAATTAGAGCAGTTTTAGGTAACAACTTTAACATTATAATCCGGTAGCCGGAGATGAAAGTTTGTACCTGCTGAATAATATAAGTAACTCCCTATTCTAAGGGAGTTGCGAAGTATTATTTATGTTGCACGGGGTTATCCTTTAGGATAAATATTAAGAACCCCCCCCCCTTCACTTTATGTGTGTTTATTAGATCTAAATAATTGTATATGTGTATCGTACTAAGACATATACTAATCATGTTGTAGTAAAATTCTTTGACTTATGAATTCCTTTTGTTTATTTGATCACCTACTTTAATTGCAATTCACATAATCTTAAGTTCTGTCGGGACCCACAGTTGTGGACCTCGAAGAGTGCCTAACACCTTTTCTTTGAGGTAATTTGAGCCCTTACTCGATCTTTGGTGACATTGACTAGTCAAACAGAGTTATTTGCTTAATAGGTGCCCTAACACACCTTATAAAATCATTAGGTGGAAACTCTTCTACTTTAGAACTCTATCTCTCATTCCAAAAGGAGTTGTCACGACGTCGAAACCCACTTTCATGAGAAAAAGGGGCGCGACAGCATGGCGACTCTACTAGGGACTTTACTTTTAGGCTCTTACCATAATCAACTTGGCTTATGTGGATTAGTTTCTTTGTTTTTCCATATTTATTTGTTAATTTTTGCTATAACATGCACATCCCTTCCCTTCTCCACCTTTATTTGCTTAAATTTATTATAACATGCACATCCCTTTGCCATCTACCCTTATTTGCTATAACTGCTTTTCATTTGTTTAAAGACTGCTATATCATGCCATTCCTATCCCTACTCCCTTGTTTGTTTATCACATTTTCGCAACTACTCCACGAACTAACTTTCTCCTTTGTCTTTCTTTTGTGTTTTTCATGTTTTACCTTAATATTTATTTACTGCTTTTACATATTTATCATGCAAATACTTGGCAATATGCTATTATCTCTTCATAAAGCATGCTCAACATCATACTCCTCTCATGCCAACTATCAACATAGCAATGCTTCATGAGTGTCTGCACTTTTCTAAAATTCCCTTTTAAATCAAAAATGCTTATTTGCTATAGACTAGTCGATCAGCGGTGCAGTTGACGGTCCCGTGCCTTTCCCTCTCAAGTGGTCCACTTAAGAGCACTATTCTAGGCCATTCTAGAAACCTTACTCCAATATCAAATGTACATGCATCATGTTTAACCTAGTAAGGGTTAGAACGCGGTCAATGTGATATCCCGCTAAGATAAGCCTTGTCCAAAGTCCGACGGGATTTCTACAATCCCAATGGACACAGTCACGTTATGTGCATTACTTGGAGAAAATATGCCAATATGTTGATCATTAGTGTGTAAATGGTTGAATCTAGAGGGGGAGAGGGATAACTGTATATGTTTGTATAAAATGAAGCACGAAGTTCCCAGGTTCAGCATGATCTAAACCATCCCGCCTGTGCTGCTTGATTGGTGGAAAAATCTTGCGCCTAGCGACAAGAATCATGTAAGAAGGGTCCTTGGTAATTTTCCATCTTTATTAGACATCCGACCAAATAGAACATAGATTAGGCCACTACTATGTTTTGGGATGAGAAAAGGGCTGTCTTCCGCTTTGGTGACATAGAAATGACTCTTCTCTTAGAGGAAATAGGAGGTTTCTCTAAGCTGCCATGGGATAGTCCTGGATTATTGGTACCAGAGAATCGCACCCCTTGTGGTTTTCTAAAAATGCTAGGTATCAAGAAAAATGATGAATTTCTTTGTTTGAAGAGTCGCACATCCCATTTGAATTACTTTATGAGTGTTATGGGCACAGTAAGTCATATTGTCTCCATTATGAGGAACTCGCCATTACTTCTTTGGATTGGACGAACCATCGGATTTATATGTTCATTGTCTGCTTCTTAGGGTTATTAATATTTCCAATGAAATGGGGAAGGATCCACACTCGCCTAGAACTCTAATGGAAGGAATCAAGGGACAAAACTATACTATTATCCCCATGATATTAGCTGAAATGTACCGCACTTTAGATCGGTGCAAATAGGGATTCGGCCACTTTGAGGGTTTAAATCTATTACTACAAGTTTGGTTGTTAGAGCATTTTCAGATGGGAGAATATCGCCAAGAGATTCTGCGTTGGCCGTTGAATGACTATATAGCTTACCACCATCCCAAGAAAATGACATTCATCCCAAACAGGTTTGCGCAACATAAAAATGTTGTGAGTTGGTACGTTTCTTCAGCAATCTGACAGACGAGCAGGTACATTGGATGTTTGAATGGTTTCCTCGAGAGAGACTACTCATCTGGTATTGATCGGGTTAAGCGGAATCTATCCTTATGATCCTATAAGGATAATGAGATAAGTGGGAATAAAACAGGTTATACCTCGGGTTTCCAACATGGTCCAGTACAAAGCATATTTTTAAGGAGACATTATTCCGTTCAAGTTCGAGGCATAGCACATGTGGAATCAGAAGGTCACTGTGGAAAAGGATACTATTGAGCCAGATAGGTATCACGCCGTTCATGTGCACTTCTACCTATCATGGCTAGTGGATGACATAGTAGGAGACGTCAAGCCGGGAGTTAATCTACAAAACATGATCATAGATGATGATGTTGAAGCACAGGTCAAGTATAGGAGGTTATGTAAGAGGGTTTTTGAATCTGAAGCTAGGCCTCTAGAGCAACACAAATTGGATATGGAAGCAATCAGTGAATGGAGGGAAATTGCCACTAAATCAATAGAGAGATTGGAATATCTGGAGCACAGGTTGATGGAACTTGAAGGGAAAATTAGAAAGAGGGTTTCAGGCTATCAAAACATGGATGGCAATGAAGGAGGGCTCCTAGCAAAGGCTTATCTATTGCTGAATATGCGTAACTTGAGGAATCTGATCGATGGAGTCAACAGAGCCAAGCATGGGGAATGTCCTTCTAGGACCAAGTAGATTAAGGGAATGTTGTTTTACTGCTCTCTACTTTAGTTTAGATTTAGGAAAATGCCATTAGTAACATTCTTATTATTATCGTTTTAGTCAATATTTGATTCATTTTTTTCACGACCCCAGTTCGCCCTCCGTGAACTATCGTGATGGCACCTAGTCTCTACGACTAGGTAAGCCTAACAATGCAAAAAATAAACAATTTGCAGAAAGAAGTAATTAAAAACTGAAATAACAAAGTGAAACAGTGTTTAATATGCCTCTCGGCATATACAATACAAATCTCGAAACTAACAATATTTCCCAAATCCCGGAATCTCATGAAATCACAAGCTTTTGAATGTCTACAAGTATCTAAGTCCAGAATGTCTAACAAAGAAAAATACAGATGGGCTAATACTTAAAGAGAGAATAGAAAGGGACTCTCCGATCTTCGGACGCGGAAGATATACCTCGGAGTCTCTACAAGCACCTCGCCTAAAGCGTGATAAGACTGAGTGGAAGTACTTGGATTTGCACATGAAAACATGCATAGAAAGGGTATGAGTACATCACAATGGTACTCAGTAAGTGCCAAGCTTAACCTCGAGTAGGTAGTGACAAGGAAAGTCAGGGCCCTACTGAGGTTAAATGAATTATAAGGTATAACAGTGTAAAATGAGACAATATAACTAGATTCTACAGTAAGAAATAACACAAAACCGAAAGAGCAACAACAACTATAACAGAGACAAAATAATCACGGAAAAGTGTACAACTCAACTCAGAGATAACCACCGGGGATCTTCCAGGATACCGTCCTGTAGTCCAAGTATAAGTATATGTATATATGTATATATATACATATATATATATACACATATATATATATATATATATATATATATATATATATATATATATATCCAATGGATCTCCCGGGATATCGTCCCGTAGTCCAACTCATAGTGCGCGGGGATCTACCGGAATCTTGATACGTAGTCCCAAATATAAATACCCAGTACTGAGGGAATATACCGGGTGTAGTCTTGCAGTTCCATATAACTGAGCAGGGGGATCTACCGGAATCCCACATCCGTAGTCTCAAATAAACAGATAAGGGGGATCTTCCGGAATCCCACATCTGTAGTCCAAAATAAATAGACAAGGGGGATCTACTGAAATCCCACATTCGTAGTCCCAAATGTAAATACACAGCAGCAACATGAAGAATATTCAGCAAATGTCAATTTCAAATAAAGGAAAACAGGTAATTCTAGCTTAGCATGCTGCACAAAATTCAGGTAAGCCAGTTTGAGCAAATAAAGCAATTAAGTCACATAGACATGCTTCCCTAAGCTAACAACAGGCTTAAATTGCAAGTAGCAATAAAAGGAGGAGAAACATAATTTTAATTATTTAGTGAAAATTGAATTTTCAACAATTAGCACAAGTACGCACTCGTCTCCTCACGTACAAGGCATTTCAAATATCAATAATACCAAATCCTAGGGGGAAGTCCCCCATACAATGTTAGCCAAGCCACTGACCTCGAACCGGCTAAAAATCAACCATAAACCATGTTCTTGCCACGAGTACTCGACTTCGGATGGCCCAAATCTATTAAATTCAATTGCATACTGTAAATAACACTTCAAGTAACTGATTCTATAATTAAATTCTAAGCTAATGCACGAAATTAGGTGAAATAACAAAAAACTCCCCTCGGACCCACGTCTCGCAATCAGGTAAAATTTATATATTCAGAATCCTCATACTCCTAGGAGTTCAAGCATACCAAAATTATCCAAATCTAATGTCAAATTCCCAATCAAAACTTGAAATCTAGGTCTAAGAACTTTCTTCCAATTTTTTCCCAATTTTCATCTCCAACTTGAAATTTAATGAAGAAACTAAGATTAGATTGTAAGAATACAACTAGAAAGGGATTAGGAATCGATACCCACTTATTTCCTCTTCAATTTCCTCCCAAAATCGCCCTCTCCCGAGCTCCAAATAAATTTTCCAACTTTTGAAACAAAACCCTCAAAATTCCTATTTTCTGCCCAGTAAACCCGCTTATGTGGTCAAAGGACTGCACTTGAGATCCCGCTTCTGCGGAAGAACGACCACACCTGCAAAAAATCATTAATTCCCCAAATCCGCACCTACGACCTACTTACTGCATCTGTGGTCATGCAGGTGCGTGACCTCATCCGCACCTGCGCTCCTTGCCTATCCTCATCTAGCCGCTTCTGCGGCTTGATTCCGCATCTGCGGGAGTCACATCCGCGTCCTCTCAACCGTAGATGCGGTTATGACAACAGCCCAAATAACTTCAGCTGCAACTCCAAATTTCCAACTATTCGTTAACCACCCGAAATCATCGCGAGGTCCCGGGACCTTAACCAAAAGCACAAACAAGTATACCACTATCCAAACTTATACAAATCTCCAAAATAGTTCAAACAACATCGAATCAACCAATTAACATCGGATACAAGCCAAAGAACTTCAAAAACTCTCAAATTATGCTTTCGATCAAAATTCTATCAAACCTCATCTGAATGACCTAAAATTTTACACACATGTCACATTCAACACTACGGAGCTACTCCAACTTCCAGAATTCCATTACGACATCGATATCAAAATCTCACTATTGAACCGAAAACCTCAAAAATTCAACTTTCGGTATTTCAAGCCTAAATCAGCTACAGACCTCCAAAACACAATCCGAACATGCTCTTAAACCTAAAATCACCCAACGGAGCTAACAGAACCATTGGAATTCCTTTTCGAGGCCGTCTTCAAACTGTTCCGACTACAATCAAATTTCTAAAACTTAAGCTCTCATTTAGGGACTAAGTGTTCCGAAACTGTCCGAATCTCCAAATAAATCCTCCCAGCAACTCACAATAGTAAAAACAAACACGGAGAAAATAGTTAATCCGGGATCGGGTCATAAATTGATACAATGAACGGATGGGTCGTCATATCCTCCTACACTTAAACATTCGTTCGTCCTCAAGCGAGTATAGAGACGTACCTGAAGTAGTGAAAAGATGAGGGTAATGGTTACGCATATCCTGCTTAGTCTCCCAGTCGCCTCATCGACCGGCTGACCCCGCCACTGAACCTTCACTGATGCGATGTTCTTTGACTTCAACTTTCGAACATGCCTGTCCAATATCTCCACTGGATCCTCAACATAAGATAGATCCTTGTCCAACAGGTTTGAACTAAAATCCAGCACATGCGATGGATCACTGTGATACCTTCGGAGCATCAAAATATGAAATATCGGATGAACTCCTGCCAAGCTGGGAGGTACAGCAAGCTCATAAGCAACCTCCCCAACATGCCTCAATATCTCAAAAGGGCCAATAAACCTCGGACTCAACTTCCCTTTCTTCCTAAATCTCATAACGCCCTTCATAAGCGAAACCCGAAGTAGAACCGCTCTCCAACCATATAGGAAATATCACGAACCTTCTGGTATGTGTAACTTTTCTATCTGGATTGGGTTATACGGAGTCTATCCTGAATCACCTTAACCTTCTCCAAAGCATCCTGAACCAAGTATGTGACCAATAATCTAGGCTTGTCCGGATCAAACCAACCCACCGTGGATCTACACCACCTACCATATAAAGCCTCGTACGCCGCCATCAGAATGCTGGATTGATAACAGTTATTGTAGGCAAACTCCGCCAATGGAAAGAACTGATCCCAAGACCCTCCAAACTCAATCACACACGCACGGAGCATATCCTTAAGAATATGAATAGTGCGCTTAGACTGTCCGTCCGTCTGAGGGTGAAATGTTTTACTCCACTCCACCCGAGTACCTAACTCATGCTGTAAGGCCCTCCAAAACCGTGATGTGAACTGAGTATCTCTATCTAAAATAATGGAAACTGGAATACCATGCAGACGAACAATCTCCCGGATATAAATCTCCGCTAACCGCTCCGAAGATTAGGTAGTACACACAGGAATGAAATGTGTGGACTTGGTCAGCCGATCCACAATCACCCAAATGGCATCAAACTTCCTCAAAGTCTATGGGAGTCCAACTACAAAGTCCATGGTGATCCGCTTCCACTTCTACTCCGAAATCTCTATCTGCTGAAGCAACCCACCCAGTCTCTGGTGCTCATACTTCACTTGCTGACAATTGAGGCACCGAGCTACAAACCCAACTATATCTTTCTTCATCCGTCTCTACCAATAGTGCTGTCTCAAATCCTGGTACATCTCTACGAAACCGGGATGGATGGAATACCGCAAACTATGGGCCTCCTCTAGAAATAACTCTCGAAGCCCATCAACATTGGATACACATATCCAACCTTGCATTCTCAGTTCCCCATAATCACCAATAGTCACGTCTCTGGCATTACCATGCTGAACCTTGTCCTTGAGGACAAGTAAATGAGGGTTATCAAACTGCCGCTTCCGAATACGATAAAATAATGAAGACTGAGAGATGATGCAGGCTAGAACCCGACTACGCTTCGAAAGATCCAATCTCACCAACTAGCTGGCTAAGGCCTGAATATCCATCGCCATGGGCCTCCTCGCTGCTGCTAAATAAGCCAAACTCCCCAAGCTCTCTGCCCGGCTACTCAAAGCATCGACCAGCATATTGGCCTTACCTGGGTGATACAAAATAGTGATATCATAGTCCTTCAGAACCTCTAGCCATCTCCTCTGACGCAAATTTAGATCCTTCTGCTTGAACAGATGTTGCAAGCTCTGGTGATAAGTATAAATCTCACAAGGCACACCGTACAAATAATGAAGCCAGATCTTCAAGGCGTGAACAATAGCAGCTAACTCAAGATCATGGATAGGATAATTCTTCTCATGTACCTTAAACTGTCTGGACGCCTAGGTAATCACCCTACCGTCCTACATCAATACCGCTACAAGCCCAACTCACGAGGCATCGCAATAGATAGTATAGGACCCCGAACCTGTAGGCAATATCAAAATTATGGGTGTAGTCAAAGCTATCTTTAGCTTTTGAAAGCTCACCTCAAACTCTTTCGTCCAGTGGAACGGAGCACCCTTCTGGGTCAGTCTGGTCATAGGTGCTGCAATAAATGCAAATCCCTCAACAAATCGATAGTAATAACCCGCCAAACCAAGAAAACTACGGATCTCTATAGCTAACGTTGGCCTAGGCCAACTCTGCACTGCTTCCACTTTCTTCAGATTGACTTTTATCCCCCCCTCACTAGAAACCACGTGACCCAGCAATGCCATGGAATCTAACCAAAACTCATATTTCGAGAACTTAGCATATAACTTCTTCTCTCTCAAAGTCTGAAGCACAATCCTCAAGTGCTGCTCATGATTTTTCCAACTCCGAGAATATACCAAAATATCATCAATAAAGACAATGATGAATGAGTCAAAATATGGTCGGAATACACTGTGCATCAAATGCATAAAGGCTACTGAGGCATCAATCAACCAAAATAACATAACAAGGAACTAGTAATGACCATACCGAGTCCTAAAAGTAGTCTTCGGGATATCTGGCTCCTGAATCCTGAACCGATGGTACCCTGAATACAAGTCAATCTTAGAAAACACTCATGCACCTTGTAGCTGGTCAAAAAAATCATCAATACGAGGCAAAGGATTATGGTTCTTCACTGTAACTTTGTTCAACTGGCAATAATCAATGCGCATACGCAAGAACCATCCTTCTTCTTTACAAACAAGACAGGGGAACCCCAAGGTGATACACTAGGCCTAATAAAACCCTTATCAAGCAATTTCTGTAACTGATCCTTCAATTCCTTCAATTCCTTCAACTCAAGAGGAGACATACCATACAGAGGAATAGAAATGGATTGAGTGCCCGACAACAGATCAATGCCAAAATCAATACCTCTATCAGGCGGCATGCCCATAAGGTTAGCTTGAAACATATTAGAAAAATCACGTACTACTAGGACTGAATCAATTGAAGGGGTATTAATACTGGCATCTCTCACTTAAGCTAGATACGCGTCACATCCCTTTTCAACCATACGCTGAGCCTTAAGGAAAGAAATAACTCTACTGGGAGTGTGATCTAAAGCCCCCTCCACTCAACTCACGGTACACCTGGCATAGCCAGCATCACGGTTTTGGCGTGACAATCAAGAATAGCATAATGGGGCGACAATCAGTCCATGCCCAATATAATATCAAAATCTACAATGCTAATCAACAATAAATCTGCTCTAGTCTCAAAACCACTAAGAGCAACCAAATACGACTGATAAACTCGATCCACAACAAGAGAATCTCCCACAAGAGTAGAAATATAAACAGGGGAACTCAAAGAATCACGAGGCATACCCAAATGTAGAGAAAATAAGAAGACACATAAGAATAAGTGGAGCCTAGATTTAATCTAACCGATGCATCTCTGTGAAAAACCAAGACAATACCTGTGATGACAGAATCGGAGGCAACAGCCTCGGTACTAGAAAGAAGGGCATAGTATCTGGCATGGCCTCCCCCTCTAGGGCGACCTCCACCTCTAGCTGGATAAGCAGGCGGGGTAGCACCTGGAGCTGTAACCATAACCTGAGAACTCTGCGAGGCACGATGTGGCTGAGAAGTCGGTAGAGGTGCACCCCTCCTAAGTCTGGTGCAATACCTCACCTTATGGCATATGTCACCACACTCAAAATAAGCTCTAGGAGGACGTGGCAGTTGTGACTGGCTCGGGCCAGGTCTGCTGGACTGACCATTGAAAGCACCCCGCGCAGGAGACGCACTAGATACCAGAGGTGCATAATAAGGCTCATAAGTCCTAGAAGGAGCTCAAACACCACTGGCTACTGGAAGAACTGAATGAACGGGGTGAATCATATAACCCTTACCATAACGACCTACAGTTGGGGCACGGACACCAAAATAATAGCCCGACTCTCGAGACCTCTTGGCCTCCCTCTCCCCTCTATCCCTAGCATGCATACCCTCAATCCTCCAAGCAATTCTCACCACTTACTGATAATGAATATCCATCTCTAACTCGCGAGCCATGATGGACCTGATGTTGGGAATAAGCCTCTTAATAAACCGGCAAACCCTCTTATGAACAGTAGAAACCAAAGCTGGCGCATGTCTAGCCAAGCTGGTGAAACCGACAGCATACTCCGAGACAGTCATAGTACCCTGGCGCAATGCTTAAACGATGCGCGCCATGTGTCCCTAAGGCTCTGAGGAACATAATCTCTCAGGAACATATCTGAAAACTGAGTCCAAGTCGGGAAAGCTGCCTCATTCGGACTGTTTAACTCATAAGTATGCCACCACTCATAGGCAGCAGCTCGAAGCTGGAAAGTAGTGAAGGAAACCCCTCTTGATCCTGATATACCCATGGTATGGAGAATATGATAACACTCATCTAGAAATCCCAGAGCATCATCTAATACTAGACCACTAAAAATAGGAGGCGTGTACTTCTTAAACCTCTCAAGCCTCTGCTGCTCATCCTCAAAAGTCGTTTCCCTATCCTTGGGTTGATCTGGAGCTATGGGTTGTACCGAAATAATCTCTGGAACCTGATCAACATATACTCGATTCTCAGAAGTGCGGGCGGGGGAGTCCGTGTTCCTCCTCTGGCCTGGGATATAGCTGCAGCAAGGAGAAGAAACCCTACCTGAGCCAAAGTGGTGTACATGCTCATGAACTGTGCCAAAGTCTCCTGAAATGCTGGAGTGGTAGTAGCAGTAGGCGTATCAGGTGTCTAGGCTTCGACTGGAATTGTTGGTGGCTCCTCGGTCGCAGCTTGCGCGAGTGCTCTGGCTACACCGTGTGCGCGTCCTCGGACTCTACCCCGACCCCAGCCTCTGACGGCTGTAGTAGGGGGTGCGGTTGCCTGATCATCTCGAGTAACACGTGTCCGCACCATCTATGAGAGAATAGAAGACAGAGTTTAGAATTGTGATATCAAAATCTCGCACGACATGGAAATCAAATGAAGTGGAATTTTCCTATAAGTTACATGGCCTCTCGCAATAAGTACATGCGTCTCAGTACCGATAAGAGAGACTCTAATAAACTGGCTTGCAATTCATGACTCCTATGAACCTAAAGCTCTGATACCAACTTATCACGACCCTAGTTCACCCTCCATAAACTATCGTGATGGCACCTGGTCTATACGACTAGGTAAGCCTAACAATGCGGAAAATAAACAATTTACAGAAAGAAGTAATTAAAAACCAAAATAACAAAGTGAAACAGTGTTTAAGATGCCGCACGGCATATACAATACAAATCTCGAAACTAACAACATTTCCTAAAACCCGGAATCTCATGAAATCACAAGCTTTTGAATGTCTACAAGTATCTAACTCCAGAATGTCTAACAAAGAAAAATACATAAGGGCTAATACTTAAAGAGAGAATAGAAAGGGACTCTCCGGTCTGCGAACGCGGTAGATATACCTCGGAGTCTCTACAAGCACCTCACCTCAAGCGTGATAAGACTGAGTGGAAATACCTAGATCTGCACATGAAAACATGCGTAAAAAGGGCATGAGTACACCACAATGGTACTCAGTAAGTGTCAACCCTAACCTCGGTTGGGTAGTGACGAGGAAAGTCAGGGCCCTACTGAGGTTAAATGAATTATAAGGCATAACTGTATAAAATGAGACAGTATAACTAGATGCAACAATAATAAATAACACAGAATCGAAAAAGCAACAATAACTATAACAGAGACAAAATAATCACGGAAAGGAGTACAGCTCAACTGAGAGATAACATACGGGGATCTTCCTGGATACCGTCCTGTAGTCCAAGTATGTATATATCCAATGGATCTCCCAGGATACCGTCTCGTAGTCCAACTCATAGTGAGAAGGGATCTATTGGAATCCCGATCCATAGACCCTAATATAAATACCCAGTACTGGAGGAATCTACCGGGTGCAGTCCCGTAATTCCATATGAATTGCAGGGGGATCTACCGGAATCCCACATCCGTAGTCCCAAATAAAAAGACAAGGGGGGATCTACCCGAATCCCACATTCGTAGTCCCAAACAAACAGACAAGGGGGATCTACCAAAATCCCACATCCGTAGTCCCAAATATAAATACACAGCAGCAACATGAAGAATATTCAGCAAATGTCAATTTCATATCAAGGCAAACAGGTAATTCTAGCCTAGCATGTTGCACAGAATTCAGGTAAGGCAGTTTGAGCAAATAAAGCAATTAAGTCACTTAGATATACTTCCCTAAGCTAACAACAGGCTTAAATTGCAAGTAGTAATAACAGGAGGACAAACATAATTTTAATTACTTAGTAAAAACCGGATTTTCAACAATTACCACAAGTATGCACTCGTCACCTCACGTACAGGGCATTTCAAATATCAATAATACCAAATCCTAAGAGGAAGTCACCCATACAAGGTTAGGCAAACCACTTACCTCGAACCGGCTCAAAATCAACCCAAAACCACGTTCTTTCCACGAGTTCTCGACTCCGGATGGCCCAAATCTATTAAATTCAATTGCGTACTATAAATAACACTTCAAGTAACTGATTCTACAAATAAATTCTAAGCTAATGCGCGAAATTAGGTAAAATGACCAATACTCCCCTCAGGCCCACGTCTCGAAATCTGGTAAAATTTATATTTTCATAATCCTCATACTCCCACGAGTTCATGCATACCAAAATTATCCAAATCCAATGTCAAATTCCCAATCAAAACTCGAAATCTAGGTCTAAGGACTTTTCTTTCAATTTCCCCCCAATTTTCATCTCCAATCCGAAATTAAATGACAAAACTAAGATTAGATTATAAGAATACAACTAGAAAGGGATTAGGAATCGTTACCTACTGATTTCCTCTTCAATTTCCTCCCAAAATCGCCCTCTCCCGAGCTCCAAATCAGTTTTACAACTTTTGAAACTAAACCCTTAAAATTCCTATTTTCTGCCCAGTAAACTGCTTCTACGGTCAAGGGACCACACCTGCAGTCCTGCTTCTGCGGAAGAATGACCGCACCAACGAAAACTCATTAATTCCCCAAATCCGCACTTGCGACCTGCTTACCGCATCTGCGGTCACGTAGGTGTGTGAACTCATCCGCACTCGCAGCTCCTTGCCTTTCCTCATCTGGCCACTTCTACGGCTTAGTTACGCATCTGCGGGAGTCGCATCTGCAGCCTCTCAACTGCATATGCAGTTATGACAGCAGCCCAAATAAATTCTGATGCAACTCCAACTTTCCAACTTCCCGTTAACCACCTGAAATCATCTCGAGGCCCCTGGGACCTCAACCAAAAGCACGGATAAGTATGCCACTATCCAAACTTATACAAATCTCCAAAACACCTCAAACAACATCGAATCAACCAATTAACATTAGATTCAAGCCTAAGAATATCAAAAACTCTCAAATTATGCTTTCGATCAAAGAGTCTATCAAACCTCGTTCGAATGACTTGAAATTTTCCACACACACCGTATTCAACACTACAGAGCTACTCCAACTTTCAGAATTCCATTCCAACCCGGATATCAAAATCTCACTATCGAACTAGAAACCTTAAAAATTCAACTTCCGGCATTTCATACCTAAATTAGCTGCGGACCTCCAAAACATAATCCGAACACGCTCCTAAACCAAAAATCACCCAACATGACTAGCGGAACCATCAAAATTTCATTCTGAGTCCGTCTTCACAATGTTCCAACTACGGTTAAATTTCTAAAACTTAAGCTCTCATTTAGAGACTAAGTATTCCAAAACTCTCCGAATCTCCAAATAAAACCTCCCGGCAACTCACATTAGCAGAAACAAACACGGGAAAAATAGTTAATAGGGGATTAGGGCATAAATTTATAAAACGACCGGCCGGGTCATCATAATTTTCATATTAATGAAATGACGCAATTATTGGCATCAAATTTCTCCAAGCCTATATGTCTCTTAGGCCTACCTCGGGCACAACGAGGTCCCCTAAATTAGGACACAAATTTATTTTGCAAAGCATGTTTACCATTGTAAACATTCTTTCAATATCCCTTACTAACTTGATTACCTTTTGTTTTTCTTTCTTTTGATTATTCCCATTCCCCAAGGTTGGTTCGTGCATATTGGCATCATCCACATATCACACTAGATCCATAGGTCCCCCGCCTTCTCCTATACCAAGTTATCCTAAAGGCAGTAGCAAAGAGAAAGGAAAGATGCACGGTTTAAGTGGTATAAGAAAGGACAATGCAGAAAATGTTAAAACTTCGGATGGTCGGAGTACTCCAGCACGGAATGAATTGGTCCAGCGCCTAGAACAGAAAATACTGGAGCTACAAGGAGAACATGAGAAGGTCCAGAACTTGGCAAACCTTTCCCTCACCCTAAATGTCTCCGATATCAACCAACAAAACACAAACGCCCAAAACCCGACACCTCTCCAAAGCACACAAAATCAAAACCCACCACCAAATCCTCTCGCACCACATCAATACACCACACCTCCTCAGAACCAAAACCCCCCATCGGTACCTACTTCTCAACAACACCATCACTATCCAACTCAATACACACAAACGACCACATACCACACTCCTCAGAATGCACCACAGCCTACCCCTGATCCATAAAACTCAACCAATGACCACCATTATGCCCAGATATCCAGAGTCCATCAAAGCAATCCCATATGTGTGGAAACATTACCCTATACCCCACAACAAACCCTATACATATCGAAATCCACCAAGAAGGACCTGCTCATTAAGAACATGGTGGAAGAACTCAAAAAGCTCACTGGCAGAGTTTAGAGTGTCGAAAGTGGCAAGGGCATTGAGGGTTTGAATTCTGAGGAGTTGTGAATTCAATCGGATGTAGAACTACCAGAGGGTTACAAACCTCCCAAGTTCGAAATATTTGATAGAACTAGTAATCTAAAAGTGCATCTGAGAACATATTGTGACAAGTTGGTAGGAGTTGGAAAAGATGAACGAATTCGTATGAAGCTGTTCATGAGGAGCCTATTGGGTGAGCATGGCGTCAGATTTTATGGATCGATTCAGGTTCAATACAAAAAATGCACCAGACATTTTCTACATTCAAAATCTCAAGAAGAAACCAACGAAAACCTTCTATGAGTATGCTACTCAATGGAGATCTGAAGCTGCGAAGGTAAGACCGGCACTTGAAAAAGATTAGATGAATAACTTCTTCGTCACAACTCAAGACTCGCAATACTATGAAAGGTTGATGGTTATTGGAAACTATAAGTTCTTTGACATCATCAAGCCAGGACGGAGAATAGAAGAAGGGATCAAAAAAGGAATGGTGACGAATTTTAAAGCACTCTAGGCCACAAATAAATCTTTGCAGTCGGGAGGTATCTCCAAGAAGAAAGAAGTGGGTACAGTAATGGCAGCCCAAGGTCCAAAGTCTCATATCATATACCAAACACCTCCACCCACATACTAGTCTTCACCCCCTAGATACTAGCAACCTGCTGCCACCTACCACACTTATAACACCCAACACGTATATTACCACTCACCATCACCAGCCACAAAAATTATCAAAAACCAAGACCGAATTTCGACCGTAGACCACCCAAGCAATACGCTCCAATTGCTAAACCCATTGACTAACTCTACGAGTGACTAAAGGCTGATGGTTATGTCACTTACATTCCCGATATTGTTATGGAAAACTCTTCTCAATGGATTAACCCAAATAAGACATGTGCCTATCACTCGAGAATGAAGGGTCATACAATGAATGTCGCACTCTGAAGGACAAGATCCAGATATTAATTGACATTAAAGTCATAAAGTCAAAGGAGACTACACCCAATGTTCCTAACAATCCTCTCCCAGATCACAGAGGTGAGGGAGTAAATGTGATAGATACCGATGAAGAATGGGATCCAGAAGGGTCAATTGGACTCATTCGGGAGGGGCATGATCCTAAAACATCTCTAGTCACCATCATACCCATTGTGGTTCAGACCTAAGAACTGATCGAGTTTAAGGTAGCCGCACCAGCACCGTTTGAAGCTGAGGTGTCCATGCCCTTCACTGTGATGGTAACAGCTACTCCATCTTTCCAAGCTAAATCCTATGGGATTATATTGCGGAAGCAAGGAGGAAAAGAAAAGCAAAAATGGAAGAAACAGGCACAACACAAGGCATGACTAGAACCTGTAGGGTTTATACACCCGAGCATTTGGGAGAAACAAGCAAAAAAGCTGCATCTAAGCCACCGGTCAATGAGACCGACCCCAATGACCTTTGGAGAAAAGTGCAAGCAAGAGAATACTTTGTGGTCGATCATTTGAAAAAAACTTCCTCCCATATATCCATCTTATCACTGCTGCAAAAACTCTGAGACACTCAGGAATGCCTTGATGAAGGTACTGAGTGAAGCCTATGTACCCACCAACATCACTAGTGGGCAAATGGACAACATGGTCGTGCAGGTATTCAAAAGCGACAAAATCACTTTCATGAAGATGATCTGCCACCGAAAAGACTAAGTCACAACATGGCACTACATATCATAGGGTAATTTGAGGAGAAATTCATTGCCATGGTACTGATAGACGGGGATTAAAGCCTCAATATATGTTCGCTGACTACTATGAAGAGGCTGGGTATAGGCTTGCATGCAATACGAGCAGGAAGTATGAATGTGAAAGCATTTGACGGATCTTAGAGGGAAACAAGAATAAGAATAATTAAAATAATAATAACTCACTTCATATAAGATAAAAAATCATTCAATACATAGCACAACATGATATTTAATCCACACTTTAAACATGAATATTTCCATAAACAAGACTAAATTGTTGGAAAAAATAATACATACTTAGATATACAATAAAAAGAAAGGAAATGAAGAAATGAGCATAAATGAATAAGAAATTCTAACAAAAAGCTTCAATTCTTAAAGAACCAAGTGTGTGTGCAATAATCCTAGCTCCAATTCTTGTGTTCTTCTCTCAAAATAGGTCCAAGACTGCACAAAAATGTCCAAAGATGTGTTTCCAATAGGCTAGGTCATGTATTTATGGGTTTGGAGTTGAGAAAATGTGAAATGGCATTCCATCCTAGGTATGATGCCCGTCGACTGCACCTACAGAAGAATCCTCATAGGTGCAGCTCCGCAGATGCGGATCTCTTAAAGTAGATACGGAAATTGAAGGGAACTTCTGGCTCCGTAGATGCAGACTCTCAAGCGTAGAAGTCCAATCACAGAAGCGGTTCTTGTCTCACAAATGTGATCCCAGGCAAGGTGGCCCAGTTCTGTAGATGCAGAGCATTTCCTCGCAGATGCGAGGTCACTTCCGCGACCAGTCTTCTGCAGATGCGGGATTATTGAAGAGTTTTGCATTGTTTAATCCTTTTCTGCTCAATTCCACTTCAATTTCATTCAACTCTCTTCATTGAATAATTTACCTGAATATCTAGAAATACACACCATAAACGCCCTCATATTATAATTAAAAGACATAAAAACTAAAGAAAAGAAACTAGAATGAGCGGTAAAATCACCACTCATCAGAGATCAACCTCATCCTACAGATGGGCCCAACGTGGTTTGGTTTTGAGTTTTAAGTGCTGGATATATTCGCTACCTACAATCTACTATTGGGATGACCCTGGATAAATTCCGCTGGGGCCGTAGCTTCTACTCTATATCAGGCTGTGAAGTATGAATGGAATTATCAGGAAGTGGTCATCCATGGAGACAGGAGTAATCCTATCTATACCAATCAGATTGTTCCAGTCATCGAGGATATGAGGAAACTGGGTGGAGAAACATACCATCGTATTGAGTGCGTCAACCCAACTGAAAAGAAAAAATGGCAGAGAAACAAGATAGAAAGAATATTTCTATGGACAGGGTATGATCCTAGCAAGGGTCTCGGCAAAAATCTCCAAGGGATCACCAAACTAGTACAGCTGAAGCGCCATGGTACAACTTTTGGGCTTGGGTATGAATATACTTGGAAAGAGTATCAGCATTTGTCTCCACCATAGAGTGGTCCTTGTTATTCACTGGAACAATCAGTACCGCATTTGCCCCAGACATTTCATCAAGCTGACATGATGTGGGGTATGAAGAAGATGAAGCTTTGTCAGGCATAATGAAGCTATTTCTGGATGATGAAGACATGGACTGCAGTGTGATAGTTGAGAAGGTGGAGGAGGAAAACCTTAACATTCATATCATGGAGAAAGGAGTTGTTCTCAAGAACTGGACTGTTGCACCATCTCGGGCCCGTCGAGTTCCTGGGTAGCTTGACAATTAGCATAATTTATTTTTAAAGCAATTTTGAGCATATAAGACATTTTCAGTAGTTTGTTTTGAACGTATTCTGTTTTGAAATAATTGCTCGAGTCATTGAGCCATACTTGTTTTGATGTTTTCAAGATTTATTTAATGCATTGCTATTTTAGTATTTATTATTATCCTTTA
>MU782010.1:2041-18085 GCA_026770625.1 Nicotiana glauca
CCAACCCATCCAACAACCTTATACAAACTTGCTCCAATCATCAAAACACATCCTTTAACACAGAAATCATCAATTCATGACAGATTCAAGCCTAAGTTTAACTAAAACTTCCGAATCTCACATTCGATCAAAAGCCCGACCAAACAATGTCCGAATGATCTGAAAATTTGCAGACATATCCAAAATCACCTAGCAAAGCTACTGCAACTCTCGGAATCCCATTCCGACCCTCGGATCAAAATCTCACCTATCAACCGGAATTTTCCAAAATTCCAACTTCGCCAATTCAAGCCTATTTCTACACCGGACCTCCAAATTCAATTTCGATTTCACTCCTAAGTCACAAATCATCACTCGAAACTAGTCGAATCATCGGAAATCCATTCCGAGCCCTCTAACTCATAAGTCAATATCCGGTTGACTTTTCCAACTAACATTCTCTTAAGGAGTCTAATTGTCTCATTTCCAACCGAGCTCTATCCGAATTACTTCAAATTCACCAAACACATATAATGAAACATATAGAAGCATAAAACGGGGAAAACAGGGCAGATATACATGAGACGACGGGTCGGGTCGTTACAGTATCGGAGATACAACCATCAGATATCACAAGATGCGGTGGTTCAGGATTGAATCAGTATTTCTAATATTGACGGTTCGAGAAAGATGACCTTCAGAAAAGTTTGGAGTTAGTAGCAAATTGTGGATTTAAGTTCTATGAAGATAAATTTTATTAAGGCAACTACCGAGCAGCAAAAGATGAGAAAGAAAGTGGGAAGTGTTAGGCAGAGTTTTAAATTGTGAAAAGGCTAGGTTTATGAATCAAAGGTCGAGTAGTCGATTAAGGGGATGAGTTCCGCCAAAGTGGGAGAGTGGCGGAGTTTCGTACGGGCATGGTAGTGGAAGGACCACGTACCTTAAGGAGGGTTTGGAATGATTTGCGGATATTAGTGCTTGATTATTATACGGATCCGATTCGAAGTAGGGGTTCTTGTACGGCCGGAGATTTAATATAACGGAAAGGAGCCGCTTAAATGAAGAAGGATGCAGCGTGGCTTTGAATTGGAAGGATATTGTCGCACATTTAAATAATGTCCACGAGGGGTAAATGGACCTGCGCGGCTGGAGAGTGAGCTCAGACTCAGGAAGGGTCATTGATGTCGTAGTGATTGTACCCTGAGCAGCAGTGTCGGAAGATGCCGGGGAGAGCCTTCTATAGGTGGGTTAGCCAAGTGAGCAGGTTGACAGTCGCGTGGTTGGCGAGGCTTCTGAGAAGAATTTTATCGATTGTGTAGCAAAGAGATCGATTGTGCAAATGTGGTTGATGATTCAGAGTATAGGAAGAAGGGGGTTCTACAGGAAGACTTCGAGAGCTTTGGCGGTTAATCGAGCAAGGTTATGTCAATAAGAGATAAAGAGGATGGGTGAATTCCAGATTGGTGAAATTATGGATTCACGCTAAGTGGGCGAGTCCCGCCGTTTATGATGTGGTTGCAGAGTCGACTACTTGCAAGGTTTCTGGTTACTAGCATATTGATGGGCTATTTCAGCTATGGGGAAAAGACCATAAGTGGTAATCTAGGCAAAAGAATTACTAAAAGTGGGCTATCGTTGGCCTTATTGGCCCCTGTTCAGCCTTGGGGAAAGATTCAGGACTTTGCTTTGTATAGATGCGGGTTCCAAGGGAAATGAGTCGGCGGGTTCTACGCCAAGGGGGCATTCATGTGATGGAAGACTCATGGAGTTGATGATATTCGGGGCCAAGTTAGAGCGGGTGGCTCTCAACAACGGTCATGGTAAATTCACAAGATGAGGTGTGATGCCTAATGATTTCGAGCGTATAGTTACGGGTAAAGAATCAAGCTTGTTAGCAGCCTATGAGAAGAGGCGCAGGATGTTCTGTGATGTTTTGGCTTGTAGTGTGGCATTTGAGAGGTACGGAATAATCCGTGGGATTTGAGACGGCATAGTCCCGCGATTCAAGGTCACTCAGAATAAGTGAAGATGGACTATGCTAAGTATTGAATGGAGTTGGAATTATTTCTAAGGCAAAAAAGGATACATTGGAAGAAGAGAGATTGATTAGCCATAAATTAGTTGGCGTATTGGCGGTAGAAATCAGCTCTTTTAGCGTGATTAACTTATGCAAGTGATTTGTGGCGGTGCATATGAGGCTTGTCAGCCGCTATAATTGTTATTATCCAGAAACATTCTTATGTTATGGCTTGTTATGTGGAAGCAAATTCCAGAAGGGGCCATGGTGCCTTAGACCACTACTTAGATGTTGCACATTCTACGGTTATGGGTATTCACCTATGTACTACTATGGTTTTCCTAAAGTGAGTTCATTGAGAAGCTTTGATGTGATGAAGTGTTAAACTATTAGCAATTCTGTAATTATGATGAAAAAAAATCATGTCCTACTGTCCATGGGCGTGTCAGGAGCAGCGAGTAATATGAAATTTGAAATGAGAATCAAAGTTGCAGTTCGGTGTGGACAGAGATGTCACAAGCTCGAATGAGCAAGAAAGGAGTTTCGGTGTTTAAAGTAAGTGGTGTTGTCATCAGTGCCACCTGAGAGCGGTCCTTTATGAAAAAGACTTTGCATCCTGGTTAGGGATTCTTGATCGCTTTTCGGCGTTAGTGCGGCCGGTGGTTTGGATGTGTGGACCTGTTATGTGTTTCGGAAGATTGTGGGAGCGAATCCCACAGGAAGATCGTATAAGTGTGGCATGAAGTCACTTTATTGATTAAGACGTTACACCAAGTATGAAGAATTGTGATGATATCATTAAAGTGAGAATATATGCATGGAGGGCACTCAGTCTATTAAGTTGTGGACCGTGGAGGATTTCTCTGGTTATGATGATTGTCCTTGTGTGTTGTGAGAAAAGGGAAATTAGTATGGACCTTTGAAAGGTTATTGGCTTAGTTTGAGATGATCAAGATCGACTTGAGGTCGGTGGATAGATTTAAATGTGAATATGGGCTCTATATCGGGCCAAACGTATTCATTTCAGTAATGCGCTCCTTATGGAGGAGTAGTCAGGGTGTCATTTTGTTGGCAGATATTTTATGTAGTGATGCGATGCGTCGCGTAAGTTGTGAGAAGGCTTGAAAAATTGCTTGTGTGCTGAGGATCCGTATAGAAATGATGTATTATGAGCAAGATGGCTCTTGAGATTCAAATTGTATATCGCTCCTCAGTTGTGCTTGAGTTTTGTAGCTTTTGACGCTATATGTTCCCTCAGGGATGTTATTATGCACTTAGCATGCTCATGACCGATGTTCGGTATTTTATTGTAATGAGCAAATTCAGCTCGATGTGCAATCTCCTTATGCGAGATCTATGTTATTTGGATCAGGTTGCGCGCCGCAACAGTGTGATGTTGAGTATGATTTTCTCTATGTCATTTTGTATGTCCCACTTCCTATTTTCTAAGGAAAGTCCGTATTAGTACGGGAGTTAGGTAATTCCTTCCAGAGTTCGTTTTCCCTTTGTATCGCGTTCGAATTGGTGTCCTATTGGCACGTGGTAGCATCATATGAGATTTCAATAATATCTGGGTGACTTATTGCCTGAGCAGTTGTATCAGATGAGATGAGATCCCTTGATCAAGGATTCTGTGCAATCTAGCTATATGAGGTACGTTATGGAGATAAGACCGTTATTGGGTTTAGAACGAGGTGAAGGTTTTGCCAGGAGTATAGACCTAATGCAGTTGATTATAAATGTCTGCACACCCCTTCCGTCCTAGTGGTATCGTAAAGGTTGGAGTAAGACCTGTGTATGTCATGGGGTGCAATTGGAGCATTAAAGTAGCAGGATTTAGACAAAGTTTATCAAAAAGAGGTGAATGTGGTCCGGTGAGTAAAGTGATGCTGGGTATGAATTCAGTAAAGTTATGCAGCTATGTTTGAATACAGCATATGGTGATTTATATGGTGACCTTACGGTGGAACCAGGTCGGGCATGAAGTTCCAGATGTCGGAATTAGGCTTTAAGGCGTATCTGCTTGAATAAAAGGGAATATCTTCAGAATGGATCGAGCTAATATGCTCAACTGAGCTGTGGTAGCACGGGAAGGTGCATGAGAAGTTAAACAACGATTTTAGACCACTCCAGTGCAGTTCTCAGCACGTTCGAGGACGAACGTATGTTTAAGTGGGAGAGAATATAACGACCCAACCGGTCGTTTTGATTCCTAGCACGTCGTTCAACGGTTTTAGGCCATGAGCAGCTTCATTTCAGGCATTATGACTTGCACGCACTGTCAGAATTGAGTTTCGGGAAATCCAGAGTTGATTTGGAAAGAAAATTCCTGTTTCAGAAGCTTAAAGTTGAAAGAATGAACTAGTATGAGAATTTTGAGTGAACAACCTCGGAATCAAAATCCAAAGGTTCCAGCAGGTTCGTATGATGAATTCGGACTTGGGCGTATGCCCGGTTTGGGTTTTGGATAACCCGGGAGCGTTTTGGCGCCTATTGTGAAAGTTAGCATTTTAGAAGGAATTTCATAAGTTTGGCTTGAAGTGCATTTCAGTGTTATCGATGTCCTTTGGGATTCCGAGACTGTGAATAGCTCCGTATGGTGATTCTGGAGTTGGGGGTGATCGGAAGTGAATTCGGGGGTCCGTAGGTCATTTTGGATCCATTTGGCTAAAGATAGAAATTTGAAGGTTTTTGAGAAGTTTGACCGGAGGTAGAATTTTTTATATCGAGGTCGGAATCTGATTCCGGAAGTTGGAGTAAGTCCGTAATGTTAAATATGACTTGTGTGCAAAATTTGAGGTCAATCGGACGTGATTTGATAGGTTTAAACATCGAAGGTAGAAGTTTGAAAGTTTCAAGTTCATAAAGCTCGAATCGGAGTGTAATTCATAGTTTTAGCGTTGTTTAATGTGATTTGAGGCCGCGAACAAGTCCGTAACATATTTTAGGATTGGTTGGTATTTGGTTGGGGTCCCGGGGGCCTTGGGTGGATTCCGGGAGGTTAACAGATCAAAAAGAAGTTTTTGGAGGTGCTGAAGCATCTGCTTCTGTCATAATCGCACCTGCGGTTGGGTGACCGCAGGTGCGAAACCCCATAAGCGGTCGATTTTTCACAGAAGCGGCTACGACCGCAGATGCGACCCTAAATCCATAAAAGCGGAACCGCAGAAGCGGTAGGGTCTGTCGCAGATGCGGCACAAGGCCAGGCATGCCAAGACTGCAGATGCAACCTAATATCCGCAAAAGCGAAACCGCAGAAGCGGTGGGCCTATCCACAGAAGCGGCCCAGACCGCAGAAGCGGTCTTCCTTCTGCAGAAGCGGTGGCTGCAGGTGCGGCCCAAGACCCCATATGCGGAAATCACAGAAGGCAGTGGCCTTCATTTATTCGGGCTCAATGCCATTTTTGCTCATTTTTCACTCGTTTCTTGGGCGATTTTGGGAGCTTTTGAGAGAAGACTTCCACCTAGCATCTTGAGGTAAGTTGTTCCACCTATTCTTAGTTTAATACTTGAGTTTTGGGTAGATTAACACATGAAAAATTAGTGAAAACCATGGGAATAGAGTAAAACCTAGGGTTTTGTTAAAAACAAAATTTAACCACGAAATAGGTTATGGAATGGAGTAGAAATCATATATTTTTATCCTTAGGTTATGGAGAACAACTCCCTTCGAAAAATTTTGGAATCCGGGCACGTGGGCTCGGGGTCGGATTATAGAAACCTTGAATTTAAGGTTGGGAATTTGGGTTAATAGTTAGAATATGAACGTTTAAGCATGTATTGACTAGTTATTACCCTATTTGAATAGTTGTGGATCGTTCGACCTTAAATTGGAAGTTTAAGCGCGTTCTTGGATCGGAATATAGGCTTCGGAGCGAGGTGAGTCTCCTTTCTAACCTTGTAAGAGGGAATTATCCCCATAGATGAGTTAATTGGTTATGTGCTCCTATTTGTGGGGGCTACGTACGCACGAGGTAACGAGAGTCCATGCGTAGCTACTATTATGCTATTGTCCGGGTAGTCTAGGACCCAAAAGCATACTATATTTGAATATTTGTAATCTTATGGACAGTTGAATTGCTTAAACCACATCAAAATGGTAAATGAATTTCTAACAAGATCTAAACCTTATTTTCTTAATTTGTTAAAAGAAAATTTGTTCTTCTTTGAATAATTGCCCCATGTTGGCTTCTGACTGAATGTATCTATGTGTTTATTTTGGAATGGGCCAAACGCCTCGGTAAATTAAATAGATGCATCTATAGGCGTGTCGTCGACCCTCGACAAATGCACATTTCTTTTCTATTGGAGCGGGCCGTCACCTCGGCATGATTTGCGCATGATTATATGTCGTTGCCCGAGAATTTTATACGTTGATGCTGCCTTTCATGGCTTGAGATAAATTGTTATAATAAAGAAAAGTAAACCTTGAAAATCCCTATTATTTGTTGAAGGTGTATTGCTTGTTTACCAGCTTTGTGAGTTGGAACTGCTTTATAAAATTCCTGATTTCCTCACACATTTAGTATATTATTATTGGACCACTAGTAAGTGTCAAAGTTGACCATCTCGTCTGTACTTCTTCGAGATTAGACGGGATACTTGCTGAGTACACGTTGATTACGTACTCATATTACACTTCTGTGCATTTTTGTTGTACATGTATAAGTAACTCTAGTGACCTACTGGGAGTAGCAGCGCAGATGATTCTGGGACTAGGTGAGCTGCATTATTCGAGGCGACCCGCAGCTAGTGTAGTTCCTTTTAGTATTTTTTTTATATTTATTCCCTACCCACTGTATTTCGGACAGATGTGGTATTTTACTTTCCTTATCAGTAGTTGCTCATGCACTTGTGACACCGGGTTCTGGGATGGTTTTTTGAAAGATGTGTACTAATAGCTATTATTTAGTTCGAATTGAAGTAGCGATCTTTTATTTATAAAAAAATAAAAGGAAAATCCTAGATTTCAAAGGTCATTGAAAAGAGAATTTAAATGATTATTCGGTCCCTTAGTGGATTTTGGGTCGTGACATTATGATTTTTATAATTCAATTTAATAATATTTTATTGTAATCAATCTATTACCCAAGAGAGAAATGGTATAAAAAGATTAAAAATTATAATCACGAAATGGAATGAAAAATTAAAGGAGTAAATTGATCTTCATAAAACATATTAATAGAAAGAAAAAAAGGAGTTTTAGGATTACTTTGATAGAGAAAACAAGTTAGAGAACAATTTCTTTTTATAGAGCCACTAAAAAGGTATACGAATTCGTATGAGAATCGATTTGAGTTGTTAGAAGCGTATAAAATTTACATGGACACAAAAACTTAATTGTTTCAAAATACTAGATAAGTAAATATGTGTATAGTTTTAAATATTGGAGTGCAATTTTATCCAACATATAATTAGCTTATTTAGAGTCTATTTGGAAAGTCACCCTGTAATTGGAACACAGCCTAATAATTACTGAGTTGTGTAATTACGATGACCTGTTTGTTTGTCATAGTGTAATGACAATATAATTAAAAGTTTACTGTTTGGTTGCACAAGTGTAATTACACAGTTAGATTAAATTTTAAATTAAGTAATTATCAAAACTTAAAAGTTAATATAATAAATATATGCCTATAAATTTTTATAAGTATAAATGATATTATATTCGGTATTTAAGATGTAGATTTTTCGTGAATTTACATTAATAAGTAATCATATATTTATAACTAATATTGAAAAATAATGTATCTATATATTTCAAATTAATAATATTTAGTTTAGATACGTACAAAAATTAAAAATATATATTTTTTGTAAAAACATCATGGAATTTATATTTGATAAAATAAATTAATATTTATAAATATAATATCATAACATTATTCAAATGTTTGACAAAAATGATCTTCAATTCTAACTAAAAAATAAACAACATGCGACGTGAGTCAATACTACTAAAACAAGTAAATTAGAACCATAAATATAAGTTTATAACCACATTCAACAACGAAATTCCACTTTAATTACATCATTCATTATATGACAAGTTTGTAAATGACTCATTATTTATAATATTAAGAGGTGTAGTTTCAAAAAATAGAATAATAAAATAAATAAAAATAAAATATAAGCACATGAAATAACAAGAAATAAAGGAAGAGAAATAAAAGATAAATAATGTACAAACAAAAATATATTTTGAAATTTTAAAATAAATTAAATAGTAAAATAAAATTTAAAAAATTAAAATAACAGAAATAAAAAGTTATAAGAAAATAAATAAAAATAAAAAGGAAATAAAATAAAAAATAACCTTGTAACTACACAGTGTAATTGTGACGACCCGACCCGTCGTCTCATGAGAATCGCTCCGTTTCCCCCATTTTATGTTTTGTTATCGGCATTTGGTGTGTTAGAGTTGATTTGGATTGGTTTTGATAAGAAATGAGACACTTTCTCTTTAAGGAAGACTTGGTTTGGAAAAGTCAACCGGAAGTTGACTTGTATGTTAGAGGGCTCGAATATGAATTTCGATGGTTCGGTTAGCTCCGAAAGATGATTTGTGACTTAGGAGCGTGATCGGAAGTGGTTTTGGAGGTCCGACGTAGAATTAGGCTTGAATTTGCGAAGTTAGTATTTTGGCGATTTCCGATTAATAGGTGAGATTTTGATCTGAGGGTCAGAATGGAATTCCGAGAGTTGTTGTAGCTTCGTTAGGTGATTTGGGATGTGTGTGCAAAATTTCATGTCATTCGGACGTGGTTTGGTTGGTTTTTTATCGAATAAGTGTTTCGGAAGTTTTGAAAGAACTTAGGCTTGAATCCGATGAGAATTGATGATTTTAGTGTTGTTTGATGTGTTTTGATGATTGGAACAAGTTTGAATGATGTTTTAAGACATGTTGGTGCTTTTGGTTGAGGTCCCGGGGGCCTCGGGGTAATTTCGGATGGCTATCGGGAATTTTTGAAGTTGAAAATTGCTATAGAAATGTAGCAGTCAGTGCATAGCAATTTTGCTCTATGCGATCGCATAGCAAGGGCTGCGATCGCATAGAAGGAATTATTGGGGCTGTTTGGTTGTGCTATGCGATCGCATAAGAAGTGTTGCGATCGCACAGTGTTGTTGGATGGTGCGTTGCGATCGCAGAGGTCCAGTCGCGATCGCATAGGGCATTTTGGAGGCCTGGAAATTTGTGCTATGCGATCGCAGTAGTTCGGATACAATCGCATAGGATTAGAGCAATTTTGCTCTATGTGATTGCATAGCAAGGGCTGCGATCGCATAGAAGGACTTATTGGGGCTATTTGGTTGTGCTATGCGATCGCATGAGAAGTGTTGCGATCACACAATGTTGTTGGATGGTGCATTGCGATCGCAGAGGTCCAGTCGCGATCGCATAGGGAATTTTGGAGGCCTGGAAATTTGTGCTATGCGATCGTAGTAGTCGGATGTGATCGCATAGGGTTAGCTACAGTGACCTGGGCAGAATGTTTTAAAACATTTCATCTGTGATTTTGGGGCTCATTTACTCCATTGTTGATCTTTTTGAGAGCTTTTTGAAGGAAATTGAAGAGAGATTCAAGAAGAATCGATTGGAGGTAAGATTTTTGAACTTAAAACTTGTTCTTATTGTGAAATCCACCTAGAAATTCATGGAAATTAAGCCTAAAATTGATGAACTAGGCTTGAGATTTTAATATTTCAAATTGGGATTTGATGGGTCATTTGAGCTCGGATTTGAGATTTCTTGGTATGTATGAACTCGCAGCGAGATGAGGAATCTGGTGATGTTAATTTTTTGATTTTTCGAGAAGTGGGCCCGGGGCTCGGGTTTTGCAAATTTCGTGATTTTCGATGTTTTTCGATTCTTTTCGATTGGGTTATGTTCCCTTAGCCTATTTTGATGTATTCGCTCTGATTTTGGATAAATTCAATGTGCGTGGAGCCCGATTTGAGGGTCAAAGGTGTCGCGAGCTATAGATTTTACCGGTTCGAGGTGAGTAATGATTGTAAATGATATCTTGAGGGTTTGAAACCCCGGATTTGCACATTGCAGTGCTATATTGAGGTGACTTACACGCCGGAGAATAGGCGTGGGGTAGAGCACCGCTGGGGATTGTGACTTGGTCCGTCCCGATTGATGAATTTACTGTGTATTTGATTGAAATTTATTTGTTATCACTGTTGTTTGGGCTGATTGCCATATTTGGGCTTTGTGCCAACTATTTGAATCCTTCGGGTATTTTCATCACTATTTCCTTACTGTTTTTACTTGTATTTGAACTCAGTCCTGTTGATATTTATGGTTTTACAAACTCAGCCACTTTTATACATATTTGAAACTTAAATAATATTTCTAAAAGATATTTTGGGCTGAGAACTACTATTTTACAAATGCCCGAAGGGCTTATGATGATTTCCGGACTGAGTGTGGCCGAGGGCCAGATGTGAGGATACAATGAGTGATATGAAGCCGAGGGCATGGATGTGAGGGTTTTACATTATGGATCGGGCTGCACGCCGCAGCGGTATATATATATATAGGATCGGACTGCATGCCGCAGTGATATAGTGCTTGGGCTGTAGGAGCCCCTCCGGAGTCTGCACCCCCACAGTGAGCGGGTACCCATATGGATCGGGCTGCACGCCGCAACGATATATGGATCGGGCTGCACGCTACAGCGATATATGGATTGGGCTGCACGCCGCAGCGGTTACTAAATAATATTTCTAAAAGATATTTTGGGCTGAGAACTACTATTTTACAAATGCCCAAAGGGCTTATGATGATTTCCGTACTGAGTGTGGCCGAGGGCCAGATGTGAGGATACAATGAGTGATATGAGGCCGAGGGCATGGATGTGAGGGTTTTACATTATGGATCGGGCTGCACGCCGCAGAGATACTTATATGGATCGGGCTGCACGCCGCAGCGGTATATATATATAGGATCGGACTGCATGCCGCAGTGATATAGTGCTTGGGCTGTAGGAGCCCCTCCGGAGTCTACACCCCCACAGTGAGCGGGTACCCATATGGATCGGGCTGTACGCCGCAACGATATATGGATCGGGCTGCACGCTACAGCGATATATGGATTGGGCTGCACGCCGCAGCGGTTACTATATGATACTGTTATGAGAGTGATCTGAGAGAGAGGTCCCGAGGGGCTAAGAGTGTTGTTGAGAGTGAGCCCGAGGGGCTGGTACTGTTTTGAGATATTGCCCGAGGGGCGGACTTTTATGTGCTCATCTTGCATACTTATTTGCCTTTTTACCTGTTATACTGTGGTATTTGTGCCCGAGGGGCGGATTTCTATGTTTATCTGCACTAACTGTTTTGAAATCGTTTTCGTAATTATTAAAAGATCATTTTCAAAAGAGATTTGAACTGAGCCAAAGTGTTTATAAAGATTTTACAGATTTCACTGTTTTCTTAGAAAATTGTACTCGGCTTCTATACAACATGTTGGTTGCTTTACGTGATTTCTTGTTGCTCAGTTATTATTTACTTTTATTACTCACTGAGTTGGAGTACTCACTTTACTCCCTGCACCTCGCGCGCAGATGCAGGTATTTGTGCACTCGGTAGTGGGTTTTGAGATGGTTGAAGATTTTGCTATCGTAGCTGAGCAAGGTGATCGCCAGCGTTCGTGGCACTAGATTTCTTCATTGATTTCTAAATTCTATTATGTATATTACTGGCCTTGTAGTTGTATTTAGACTCATCTAGATGCTCGTGACTTGTGATACCTCAGTTAGGGTTGTGTTGGGTTGTACTTCTGCCAAGTAATATTTTTGAATCGTCTTTAAAAAGTGTTTATTCATGTTTATCTAGTTCTGAAAAAGGCAAATAGGGTTAGTTGGCTGGCCTTGTCTTCACGAGAGGCGCCATCACGACCGAAGCGGGGTTTGGGTCGTGACAAGTTGGTACCAGACCCTAGGTTACTAGGTCTCGCGACTCATGAGCAGGTTTAGTAGAGTCTCACGAATCGGTACAGAGATGTCTCTATTTACCCTCGAGAGGCTGTAGAACCTTTAGGAAAACTTTACATTCTTGAAATTCTTATCGTGTGTCTTTGATTCAGCTTGAAAAGGAACTTTTGAAATTCCTTCCACGTGTTCGTATGCGCGCATGAGCGCTCAGTATCAGATGTGCCCTGATAGCTTGTGATTCCATGATCAAGGGGCAAGATGTAATCTCCGTGAGTTTATGTTGGGCCAGTCTGGAGGACTTGAGGCCGGATCCTTGCATATGGCTTGAACACCGAGGTGCTGATTGTGTGAGCAAGTGTTTTGAACTTATATGTTCGGTATTGTCCCTATTAGCCGGAATGGCGGTTGGATATACATGTGATGAGTATGTTAGTACTGCAATATATATCTATATGACTTGGTAGTGACGAAGAAGTCTGCTGGATAATAGATGAACTGTTAAGTGTTCTATTCCTATTGTGATTTGATGTGTAGCCCGAGTTATGGGCGCGTGAAGAGTATTTTCGTGTCTCCTAGTTGGGGAGTGAAGTGCATTACATGTGGCGGTATGAGTTCAAACCCAGGAAGACTAAATGACTGTGTAATATGTATGACGGTGGAAGGTATGCAGAAATACTAAATTGAGGCGAAGCAGGTGGTTATCTCCTGCGGGGTGTTCTTAAGTGGTATGATCCCTAGGTGTATGTTAGAAGATCTCATGTGTAATTGAAAAGTACGTGTTGAAATTTGAAAATTCAGGTCGCTTAGGAAAGTGGACTCAACTGATATGGGGATGAATGCGAGATTTGCAGAGGATTACAGTACTAGATGATCTATGTTTTCACAAACTTGTAAATGATTTGAGTTTAATCTCACTATGGTATTGTGGCATCATTAGAGTAAAAGTGTTATGGGTTATGCAGTGTGACCTGATATATGGCTTCGAGACAAGTTGGGGAGGTTGTTGTTGATTAGCTGATTACACGGCTATGTGCTATGTTGGTTCCGGTTTGAGGCATGCTGGCGAATTAGTTCTGATCGCAGAAATTGAGCCGAGGATGGCACGAGTGAAGCAAAAAAAATTATTGGCAAAGGATGCTCGGCGTGTAGAGCAGAAAGTTGCTTGGTTGTATTGGGATGAAGATATCATTTTGCAGTATCGGAGTGCCAATAAGGCACGGGTGGTTCTGTCTGTCAGGTCAGGTGATTTGCAGTTTGAATAAGAGAGAAGGACTTTCGAAAATAGTTCTAATGTGTTCAAAAGTCTACAGGGAACAATCGGGTATCTTAAAGTTGCATGCGTGTTTAGAAACTGTGTTTTCATTGGAAGAGGTTCAGATTTGTGGTATTTCTACGTTAATTATGGGATTTTATGCATCAGTATCAGGAAAGTAAAGGCAACAGATTTAGATTCACAGGAAGTCCTTCATAATAAATTGCTGCGGAATGTGGTGTTTTTGGGAATATTCGAGGGAGAGTATTCAACGGCCTATAGGTTTCAGATAGTGTGGTTCATGCTTGGGTCTCGTGTGGTAAGCCTGGGTGAGGCATTGTGGTGCTACAGCAAAAGGAAATATCAAGTTCAGGATGGAACAAAAGGAAATTTAGATGGGTGGAGTATTTTGATAGAAGACCGAATCGGTATGGTAAGGACGTGATTAATTCTTTGCGTGTGCCCGAGGTAATGAGTTCGTACAAGTATTTTGCAGCAAAGTTCTTGAGTTCTGACAGCTTGTTTAGCTTGGTCTAGTTAGAAGGATTCAGTCTTGACAGTTTAGCTCGCGCAAATAGAATTGGGAGAGAATTCTTGTTAGGTTTCATCATGGTTTGGAGATGTATATTTTCTATGGACATGCGGAGCAGGGGTGCGTAATGATTTTTCTTCTAGGTGGGACCAATGGAGAGCTCTTGACTAGTTGAGTACGTAGATTTCTGTGGCTCGGAAGGGAGATAAAAGTTTTCGTATTATCCTTGGATGGTATGATATATGCGGTATGTTGTAGAGGACCGAGACTGGCGTGTGCGAGGTTTTAGTTCAGTTCTGAAAGGAAGTTCATAAAACTCTTAGGCAACGGGTAGCCTCAGATAATCAAGGAAATGATACTGCTAATTGGAAGTGATTTGACGAGAGTATACGTCTCAAAAAAAGGTAATGTGATTAAACTGATGATACTTCGGTAGTATTGCGGCGCTTTCTTATTAGATCGACTGTTGATATCTGAGTTTGTGTGATGGCATAGGGGAAATTTTAGAATATCTTTCGTGGAATGATTGGGTACTTGAGGTGTGATATGTATTCGTACAACAGAATTTGGGATCAAGTATGGTGATTCGTGTGCTATATGGAGTGGAGATTGGAAGTTCTCATGTACAGACTATGTAGTAGTTGTGGATCGTGTGTATTGGCACCGTTTAGTGGCTATTGGGATTTGGAGGCCCGAGTGGATCTTTCTTTGCTTGGTATGTTAGATTTTGGATATGATGTTGGGGTGTAGACTGGCTGTCTCAATGTTGGGTTATTCTAGACCATTGCGCTATGGGCTATGCCGGAAAATGCCACGGGTTGAGTAGCGAGGTGCATCAGATTATGTTCTAGCAGAGTGGTTTGTATTCCAAAGACCAGCGAATGGCTGGTGATGACTGCATTTCTTAATTGGGCCTTTGTGATGGATGTCAGTGCATAGGTTTCTACCATTGGTTCAGTTCCAGTGTTGAGAGACTTTTCGGATGCATTTCTTGTGGTCGGGCATGTCGCCGGGTGAGGTTGTGGATTTCGGTATTGATTTGGTGCCGGGCACCATATCGTACGGCTCCGGCAGGAGTTATAGTAGTGGAAGAAGCGGTTTCAGGCTTCTTCGAAATGAGTTTGTTAGTAGGACAATGTGGATACTTGTTTAGCTTAAGTCGGCTTGGTTGGCCCCGAAATTTTATTGTTAAGGGATAGGTTGATTCGATCGCTAGTGAGCTTGTTAATGATCTAGGGAGGTCTATGAGTTGCTTGTCGGTGTTGTGAGACGTTATGATTTGTTGGTTATGGGCACATGTGGTGCGGTTCTATTGGGGATTCATAGTGAAAGTCGAGCGGGAAGAGTAATTGGGTGTTGCTCGGTAAATGGAGTGCTGGTTATGACCTATCAGATTGCGTGTCATATGTTATCTGTTTCACCATAAGTGTAATGAATTTCTTGGGTTCCAGACATCAAATTGTGCGTGGCTGTCGATTTTGAGCATAGTGACTTGAGGTGTTCCATGTGTAACAGTGTTTGGATAGGATCACGCATTGTGGTGAGGCCACGGGGAGATATGACCTTTCGGGGTAGATTCAGGTATTCTATTTCTATAATGTGAGACGGGGTCAAAACCTTGTGTGGTGATGGTATTGATGAGCTTGAGGTACAACTCTTTCGCTTGAGTCATTATTCATGATTTGAGTATATTTAGATCGTTTCTTATTGGTGCGCGTATTATGCAAGTTTTGGCTTAGGCCTGTATTGAGGTGTCATATCACCAGAGTAGTGTATTGAATTCGAGGTGATCGTTGGGGTCACTAATAAATACGAACGGATTTGATTTCAGCTTGTTGGAAGGATAATATTGAGGTTCGGTTCGGAATCTGATGTGTTATTAGTCAAAAGGGAAATGGATTCATGAATGGTTGATCTGAGAAATGGCTACAGTTTATTGCGTGTTTCATTTATCATTGGCAGTATATGAAAGTGTTGGAATAAGACCTCAGTTGATAAGAGGTTTTCTACTTAGGGGTGTGCATTCGATTTATCGATTCGATTTTGACTCTTATCGATAATTACTTATCGGTTATCGATTTGTAAATATGCTTATCGTTATCGTTTCAATAAGGTTTCGATTTTTTCGATTTTGATTTATTAATTTTTGGGGCTTATCGAGTCGGTTATCGATTACACCAATAAGAAAATTTGCGGGATTCCACGAAAAGTATATCGCTATAAACACGCCTAACTAATACGGACAAAAAGAAGCTAAAATAAGACGAACACCGTTTATAACATAAAAATTGTGTCAATAGACATATGCAACGAAACTAAAGTAAGG
>MU782010.1:18352-38366 GCA_026770625.1 Nicotiana glauca
TTACTTATCGATTATCGATTTGTACATATGCTTATCGTTATCGTTTCAATAAGGTTTCGATTTTTTCGAATTTGTTTATCGATGAACCGATAACAAATAATCGATTCGATTTATCGATAAACCGATTTGAATGCACGCAATTCTACTAGTATTCGGGTGTTGTGGGCAACTGCTATGTATAGAAATTATCGTTTTGAGTATTTGTGTTATGTAGTGTACCATATGATTGCACCTGAGGTTGCAGGTATGGGTTATAACAGCTGGTTCGGGCTTATTCTGAGTATAGATGTGAGGTTCTGATCTTGTGTGTAATTTCGGAAAGTGCAATGTGGTTCTATGGTTTATGGACTAGATGGATTGTGGAATTTTAGCTATGTTGTGTTATCAGACCTATGTGAGATAGGGTGACGTGGGATCACCCCTGGGTATATGCTTGGTAAGGTTATTCAGCTATCGAGTGGCTTCTCGAACAACTCTGGGTACGCTCGAGGACGAGCGTTTGTTTAAGTTGGGGAGGATGTGACGACCCGACCCGTCGTCTCATAAGAACCGCTCCGTTTCCCCCATTTTATGTTTATTCATGTTTCGTTATCGGCATTTGGTGTGTTAGAGTTGATTTGGATTGGTTTTGATAAGAAATGAGACACTTAGTCTCTTTAAGGAAGACCTAGTTTGGAAAAGTTAACTAGAAGTTGACTTGTGTGTTAGAGGGCTCAGATATGAATTCCGATGGTTTGGTTAGCTCCGGGAGATGATTTGTAACTTAGGAGCATGATCGAAAGTGGTTTTGGAGGTCCGGCGTAGAATTAGGCTTGAATTGGCGAAGTTAGTATTTTGGTGATTCTCGGTTGATAGGTGAGATTTTGATCCAAGGGTCGGAATAGAATTTTGAGAGTTGCTGTATCTTCGTTAGGTGATTTGGGATGTGTGTGCAAAATTTCAGGTCATTCGGATGTGGTTTGGTTGGGTTGTTGATCGAATGCGTGTTTCGGAAGTTTTGGAAGAACTTAGGCTTGAATCCGATGAGAATTGATGATTTTAGCGTTGTTTGATATGTTTTAATGATTGGAACAAGTTTGAATGATATTTTAAGACATGTTGGTGCTTTTGGTTGAGGTCCCGGGAGCCTCGGAGTGATTTTGGATGGCTATCGAGAATTTTTAAAGTTGGAAAATGCTGCAGAAATGCAGCAGTCAGTGCAGAGCAATTTTGCTCTATGCGATCGCATAGCAAGGGCTGCGATCGCATAGAAGGAATTATTAGGGCTGTTTGGTTGTGCTATGCGATCGCATGAGAAGTGTTGCGATTGCACAATGTTGTTGGATGGTGCATTGTGATCGCAGAGGTCCAGTCGTGATCGCATAGGGCATTTTGGAGGCCTGGAAACTTGTGCTATGCGATCGCAGTAGTTCGGATGCGATCGCATAGGGTTAGCTACAGTGACCTGGGCAGAATGTTTTAAAATATTTCATCCGCGATTTTGGGGCTCATTTACTCCATTGTTGATCCTTTTGAGAGCTTTTTGAAGGAAATTGAAGAGAGATTCAAGGAGAATCGATTGGAGGTAAGATTTTTAAACTTAAAACTCGTTCTTATTGTGAAATCTATCTAGAAATTCATGGAAATTAAGCCTAAAATTGATGAACTAGGGCTTGAGATTTTGATATTTCAAATTGGGATTTGATGCGTCATTTGACCTCGGATTTGAGAGTTCTTGGTATGTATGAACTCGTGGCGAGATAGGAATTCGGTAATGTTAATTTTTTGATTTTTTAAGAAGTGGGCCCGGGGCTCGGGTTTTGCAAATTTCGTGATTTTCGTTGTTTTTCGATTGGGTTATGTTCCCTTAGCCTATTGTGATGTATTCGCTCTGATTTTGGATAGATTCGACGTGCGTGGAGGCCGATTTGAGGGGCAAAGGTGTCGCGAGCTAGAGATTTCACTGGTTCGAGGTGAGTAATGATTGTAAATGATATCCTGATGGTTTGAAACCCCAGATTTGCACATTGTAGTGCTATATTGAGGTGACTTGCACGTCGGAGAGTGGGCGTGGGGTAGAGCATCGCTGGGGATTGTGACTTGGTCCGTCCCGATTGATGAATTTACCGCGTATTTGACTGGAATTTATTTGTTATCACTGTTGTTTGGGCTGATTGCCATATTTGGGCTTCGTGCCAACTATTTGAATCCTTCGGGAATTTTCATCACTATTTCCTCACTGTTTTGACTTGTATTTGAACTCAGTCCTGTTGATATTTATGGTTTTACAAACTCAACCACTTTTATACAGATTTGAAACTTAACTAATATTTTTAAAAGATATTTTGGGCTGAGAACCACTGTTTTACAAATGCTCGAGGGGCTTATGATGATTTTCGGACTGAGTGTGGCCGAGGGCCAGATGTGAGGATAAACTGAGTGATATGAGGTCGAGGGCATGGATGTGAGGGTTTTATATTATGGATCGGGCTGCACGCCGCATCGATACTTATATGGATCGGGCTGCACGCCGCAGCGGTGTGTGTGTATATATATATATATATATATATATATATATATATATTTAGGATCGGACTGCATGCCGCAGTGATATAACGCTTGGGCTGTAGGAGCCCCTCCGGAGTCTGCACCCCCACAGTGAGTGCCGGTACCTATATGGATCGGTCTGCACGCCGCAGCGGTTACTATATGATACTGTTATGAGAGTGATCTGAGAGAGAGAGCCTGAGGGGCTAAGAGTGTTGTTGAGAGTGAGCCCGAGGGGCTGGTACTGTTTTGAGATATTGCCCGAGGGACGGACTTTTATATGCTCATCTTGCATACTTATTTGTCTTTTTACCTATTATATTGTGGTATTTGTGCCCGACGGGCGTATTTCTGTGCTTATCAGCACTAACTGTTTTAAAATTATTTTCGTAATTATTAAAAGATCATTTTCAAAAGAGATTTGAACTGAGCCAAGGTATTTCTAAAGATTTCAGAGATTTCACTGTTTTTTCAGAAAATTGTACCCGGCTTTTATACAATATGTTGGTTGCTTTACGTGATCTCTTGTTGCTCTGTTATTATTTACTTTTATTACTCACTGAGTTGGAGTACTCACTTTACTCCCTGCACCTCGCGTGCATGTGCAGGTATTTGTGCACCCGGTAGTGGGTTTTGAGCTGGTTGAAGATTTTGCTATCGTAGCTGAGCAAGGTGACCGCCAGCGTTTGCGGCACCGGATTTCTTCCTCGATTTCTAAATTCTATTATGTATATTACTGGCCTTGTAGTTGTATTTAGACTCCTCTAGATGCTTGTGACACCTCGGTTAGAGCTGTGTTGGGTTGTACTTCCACTAAGTAATATTTTTGAATCGTCTTTAAAGTTATTCATGTTTATCTAGTTCTGAAAAAGGCAAATAGGGTTGGTTGGCTGGCCTTGTTTTCACGAGATGCGCCATTACGACCGGAGCGGGGTTTGGGTCGTGATAGTAATTACCACCAATTCTCACCCTCTCCCTTGAGAATTGGAGAGTGTAATTACACCCTCCAATTACACCCAATTTCATGCTGACCAAGTAATTACTTGGCCAAACAAATATGTCAAATTGTGTAATTACACTTAATTACACCCAAATCCAATTCCTAAGTAGCTTTCCAAACATGCTCTTAAGAAATTAGTTAACTTTTGAAGGTTATAAGAATGGACAAAAATTTTAGAATTAATTTTGTGTAAATCATCAAGGAAAAAGACAAAATTTATAAGTGCACCCAAAATTAACAAACAGAATCAAATACAAATAAAATATAGTTTCTTAAAAACTATAATAGTAATGAAATTTTGGAGGTTAGTCCCGATTGTTCTTTCGCAAAACAAACTAAAAATTTACGTGTTAGGCACGTACATAGAGGTTAGTATATTTAAACAAGCATAATTATAATTTAATTTAATTAATATTTTTTAATATTGACCGCGAATGATGCCGGAGGACTGCTAGTTTCTCCCTAATAATTAGAACTCCCTAGTTTACTTGCAAATCAAACGATGTCGTTTAGTGTGTCGGGGGGGGGGGGTTAAATCTTGTCAATGTTCAAAAGGTGCTCAAGTTTTGGATCGCTTGTATGCAACATTTGTGCCTCCCACCCGTTTGAAAAATTGAATCTCACACACAAACACACACTAGAGTGTAGCAACACAGACTCTCTCTCTCTCTAAATAAATGCATGCAAAAAACTCAGCTGTAGGAATCGCTGTCTCTCTCTGAATTGGAACACAGAATTATCAATGGAAAACATACTCATAGAGTGTGTGCAGAACAGCCTGCGGCATTTTATGCACCGCAATGCCATTTTCATGTGCGAACGCCTCTGTGCCGAGTTCCCATCTGAGGTAGGTATCTCCACTCTTTTTCACCTACCCGCTCTCTTTTCTCTTCCAGTTCATCGGGTCGGAGAAAATTCTCGCTCCACTATTTTGTGGTTTTTAATGAGTTTAGGTTGGTTTCTAGAAATGCCGTGATTAGGTTTTGGAATTTTTCCCCTTATTTCCTTGTTGCTCTACTGTAATTAGTGCGTGTGTGTTTCTCTTTTTTTTTCTTCCTTAAATTTATTTGGGTTCTATTTGAAGTGTTTGGGCAAAAGGGTTTAGTAACGTAGTAGAGTAATTGCATATGGATGACACAATATCCAAACATTTTTTTTACTGATTGATATCAAACAATTAGCTTCTTGAATATTTAGGCAGGGGTGAGAATATTGTGCTTAGAATTACTGAAAAGCTACAGGCACTATGCTTACCACTCTTTGTATATAGCAAAGAAACTTATGGTTTTTGGAGTTTCAATTAAAATGAAAAAATTCTCTTCCCATTTTAGAGGTTCATCAATATCTTGTTTTGTGAAATAAAATGGAGTGGTAAGCTTCTCTAATAGTTTACTGGTATGGAACTAGACTAGTATTATCCCAGTTCCAAGCCTTTTCAATCTTCTCCGCACTGATGATTTTAATTACTACTGGTCCCTAAATAGACACATTATTGACATTTGGGATGTCCTTCTGTTGAAATCTCTTAATATTGTCTATTAAAGCTGTTCATAATACTTTGCTTGTTTACTATAATATTCTATGTTGTGTGCAGACAAATATGCAGCTTTTAGCTGGGTGCTACCTGCAGAACCAACAGGCTTATGCTGCATACCATGTTTTAAAAGGTATTTATTTTTACATAATTCAATGAATATGCCTCTGTGTTACTTGTTAGTTGAGTATCATCTTTGGATTTCTGATATCCTTTGTCCTTGAAATTATGCTCATAATCATCATTATGATATGAAGGGACAGGTATGGCTCAATCCCGCTACTTGTTTGCACTATCATGCTTTCAGATGGGTCTTCTCAATGAAGCCGAGACAGCACTTTGCCCCCCTAATGAACCAGCTGCAGAGGTAGAGTTATAAAAACCATTGTTCCAAATATCTATCCACTTTGCAGATTTTGTAGTGTTGTAGCCCCCAGTTAATTTAATCTTTTTAGCCATTGACATGCTTCTTCAATTTATAGCTAAATGATTGTTGTGCAGGTTCCAAATGGTGCAGCTGGGCATTACCTTCTTGGGCTTATTTACAGGTTCACATTTTCAATTTGTCTTTTTTAAGAGGATTAACTTCTAGCCTTGCTTCTTCATACTGAAACTGCATTGATGTATCTGGAATGTTTGAAGTTAATACTTCTCACTGCAACAATGAATTTTGGTAGTGTTCCACTTGTCATCATCATGTTTAGTACACATGAAAGCTTCTTCATGCTGATAAAATTCATTGATCCTGTATTTTCCTTTTGCTGTAAAGCAAAGAATGATATAGAAACTGCATAATCAAATATTTTAACTATGCCAAACTTCATTAACTTCAAATATTTTGATCCTTCTGTTCTACTGTGGTAATTAACATTGTATTTCAGTGTACTATGATGGAGAAGGATAGTATGGCAAGCAACCTTAAATATGTGAACTACGCCAAACTTTATTAACCCTAAGAATGTTGATTCTTCTATTCTAATGTGAAAATTAGCACTTTATTGAAGTGCAGAAAGGGTTATATATATCAGTACAATCCTTCCGTCCCTGTTTCTTCAATTTCTTTTTTTCCCCCTATTAGATTCCGTGTTTGGCACTTGGTCATTATAATTTATACTCGTGGAGGAATTTTTTCACCACTATGCATTCAAGTTTCTTCAAAAACCAAACTGAAGATTGATATTCTTATAAATGACCTTGGACTTTGCGGAATACTCCTTCGTAACCACCTATTTTGTAGATGATAACTCTTTCTTCATTTTCTTAATTTAATAAACTCGTTCTCAAGTTTTGGTGTGTTGTGATAAATGATGTCTCTTGAGTTATTTCTTAAGGTTGTTGAACATATTTCTCTGTTTCTTTTTTTCCCTTAACTTTTTGTTAATTAACAATTGATGGAGAATAAGACGAGTTATGATAGTGGTGACCTGCTGTTGTGTGTAGCTGCATATGGATTGCACTACTCCAAGGTACTCTCTTAACTGGGTAATTATTTCAGGTATACAGATAGAAGAAATAGTTCCATCCAGCATTTCAATCAGGCTTTGTTGTTGGATCCATTGCTATGGGCTGCATATGAAGAGTTGTGTATATTAGGTTTGTGCTAGAATAATTTTAACAAACATTTAAGTTCTGTTTGGATATTTGGCTGTGTTTTAATATTTGTTATTGGAACAACTTAACAATCAATGCCGCCCCCAGAATAAAAGTAATACAGTGCTGGATGTGCGGTGGTGCATGTGATGGGTTCAAATCCTGACTTGTGCACCTGGTCTAGTATTTAAGTGGAGAAGAGTAGATGATTGGACCACCCACCCAGAGTTTTAAAGCTAGAAAAGTTAATTTCTCGGTTATACAAATAATAACTTAAATGATCAATTCTGAGTGATACAATTTTGTGACTACCTGTAGACCTCGTTCTATCAATTTCTTAAGCTAGAATTTCCTATACAGTTTGTGATTAAACGAATAGTCTTAAAACTTTTTTGGTTGTTGAACTATGTTTGTTTTAACCATGAACAGGCAATGAGAATATGTGACCATAAACAACAACAACAACAACAACTACCCAGTGTATTCCCACAAAGTGGGGTCTGGGGAGGGTAATACGTACACAGGCCTTACCCCTACCCTTACCCCTACCCGAAAGGAATATGTGACCATAAAGAATAAGTAAAATTCCCTTATACTTGTAGTAAGTTAAAGTACTGTTAGAGACTTGGAGTTGAGTCTTCATTGTTCGAACAGCTAAGTTCCTAGTTTGATGTTGTCAAACATTGTACAAATATCACGTGTCTTGGTTTGACACTTATATTTAGGTGTAACCGTTGGATAGGTCATAAATTTAATAATATCTTTTTTATGTAATTGGCGAAAAAACCCTGACAAGTTCTTTCAAGAATGATCATGAATAGATAACGTCCTAGGGATTGACTTAATAAAGCTTTGAATTACTTTTACAGTGTTAGTAATAATGACTCTTTTAACGAAACATTTCATATTAGATATGCATGTCATTTTAAATTTAAGGTTCAAACTAGCCTAGCATATTTGGACCAATGACGCAAGTTAGAAAAATGCAAATACTATTTTTGGTCTTAGAAGGGCTGAAAGGGGAATTGTAGGTATTACTGTTTACCTCCACAAAAATTATTAGATATTCCAACTAGATGAAACTTAACTTATGTCCTGTTAGCCCCCAGCATTACCTTATAATTTTACTGTAATTGACACATGCCACATTTGACATATTTTTCAATCAGAAAAAGAATTATTAACTGATAGTGATTGGGAATATGTCGATAACATTGTTTTATTTTAGAGTGATTTTACAATTTGATACAATCATATGAAGAGTCACCAGAGATTTTGTTTTGAAGTCAGGAAACATTTCCATCACCTTTTAAAGTAATTGGAAACAAATGAAGTGTTTTCAGCTAATTGTTATAGTTTCGAGCATTTTCTGCAGAAATTTGGGATATTTCTCTTGTTTGCCGTCATTGTGAACTTGAGTGGTTGGAAAACTTACCTATAAAGAAAATGAACTAGACTGGTGTATTGTTTTTGAAAACTTTTGCATAAATTTCCAATGACTTAAGAATGATTGAACATGCAATTTATATTTTTTTCAAATAAATGCTCTCAGTAAGGCTTCATATTTCAGACTATTTTCTACTTGAGGAAAGTTGTCGTTGATTACCATTCTAATTTTTGCATCCTTATGTTGCATGATATACCAGGTGCTGCTGAAGAAGCAGCTGCAGTTTTCGGGGAAGCATCTTCTCTCTGCATTCAGAAACAACACTTGTACCAAGGAACCCAGTCCCAAACATTTGAAGCAGCTACTGATGATCAGAATGTAGTTTTTGCAAGGAATATTGTCTCAGACGACATCAGTCCTAGGCAATCAAGACATACCCACAGCAATAATCTTCGAGAAATTTCTGGAAATTATAATGGAGCAGCTGCTACCCAGAATATAGGTGGGGGTTCTACTAACATGTCATTCTACAGCACTCCCTCACCGATGGCTACACAGGTAATTCGATATGCTGACTCTTTAACTGTATTTATGTCAATTGAGAGGTAGAAAACAATACTTTTTAAGCCTTTAAACAATTTTAAACGGTGCCAATTGTTTTCACTTGGGGGTTATTGTAATCGAGCTTAAAATTGGTTTCACCTAAATCAGAAGTGGCACTTTTTGATAAAACAATTTGGGGAGATGTTATCATACTCAAGTCCGAACCTTCTACCTTGCTCTTTGGCACTTTCTTACGAAGTCCCTTTATACGTGAAGATAGCTTAGAGTGCCACAGAAATAGGATAACAGCTTATCCGTTTGTTAATCTTAGGGATAGCTTCTATTTACTCCACAAAAGTCAGGTGACTGTCTTACTTTTTAAGATTATGCTGTTGCTGGCATGGTTTGCATTCTGTCTGCAATCATAAAGCTATTTTATGGTTATCCAGTTCTGTATTTGTTCCAGATAACTATTCTACATTGTTTATCAAAATCTTGTTGTTAGTGCTTACCACCATTATTGTTAGTTTGGCTGTTCAGTGACAAATTTTCTTTTGCTTCTTTTCTACATGGGCAATCAGGAACTGCTTTCTTCTGGCGCTAACTTAAGAAAAGGGTCATTTGTTGTTGCCAGCTATGGCTCTGTGTTTGCAGTGGAGCTGCTTAATTTTTTTATATGTTTCTTTAAAGATAAAATACCTTTTTTCCCTTAAACTAAAATGATTCCAGTCTACAACCAGACATTGACTGATTCTGTATGTAATTTTTGAAGAAAAAAGAAAAGCTAAAAGTATTACGTTTTGCGATTCATTAACTGAGATGATGATAGAAAATATAATATGCTTATCTTAGTTATTTGATCGACTACATAAAGAGGTAAACATTAGAAAATCAACTAATACAGTTGAAAGAGAATGATTCAACAATATTTATTCATTTGCTTTAATAAAATGAGGAAGTAAAACTATTTTGTCCAAGGGCATTTATTCATTTGATTTAATAAAATGAGGAACTAAAACTATTTTAAGCTTCTGACATTTTTCGATTTATTAAAATAAGAATCAACAATTTGGGACTTTGTCGTAAGCTTTCTGTAGGTCAATAAACACCATGTAAAAGTCCCTCTTTTTTCCTTATACTTCTCCATTAGTCCCCTAATAAGGTGAATGTCTTCCGTAGTCAATCGCCTCGGCATAAATCCGAATTGATTCTCTAAAATAGACACACTTCTCCTCACCCTTACTTCCACCATCCTTTCCCTAACTTTCATAGTGTGGACTGTGGCTTAACAACTGATATCCCTATAGTTGTTGTAATTTTGGATATCACTATTATTCTTGTACATTGGAATCATCGTACTCCATTTCCATTCTCCAAGCATCTTCGTTGTCTTAAAAATGATATTAAACAGCCTAGTAAGCTACTCCAAGCCTGCTCTGTCCGCGCTCTTCTAAAATTCCACAGGAATCTTGTCTGGCTTGGTCACTTTACCCCTGCTCATCTTACTCATAGCCCCCACTATCTCTTCAACATTGATTCTTCTGCAATACCCAAAATCTCAATGACCTTTGGAGTGCTCCAAGTCCCCCAACACAATGTTCCTATCACCCTATTCGTTCAAAAGTCCATGAAAGTACGTCTGCCATCTTTGTATAATATGTGCGTCATCCTCCAATACATTAACATTGATACTTCTGCAATCTTCAAAATCTTAATGATCCTCGGAGTGCTCCAAGTCCCCCAGCATAATGTTCCTATCCCTCTATTCGTTCAAAAGTCCACGACAGTACGTCTTCCATCTTCGTATAATATGTGCGTCATCCTCCAATACATTACCATCCTCGTCTTTATGCACCTCACTTGGTTTTGGTCACGGTCCTTCCTCTCCCTAACCTTGGCTAGCTGACCCCAAGTTCTTCATACAAACGTTCAAATGCTGCAGTCTTAGCCTTCTCAACAACTAACTTTCCCTCCTTCTTAGCCTTCTTATATCCTTCCCTATTTGTACTCCTTTCTTCCTTGTCTTTGCTCTCCATTAGCTTCAAATACGCTGCTTTCGTGACTTCCTCTTTTCCTTGAACTTGTCCATTCCACCACCTATCTCCTTTGTGTCTACTAGGGTAACACTTCGAGACTCCTAGCACCTTTCTAGCAGCTTTCCGAATGCAATTTGCTGTCGAGGTCCACATATTACTCGTGTCCCCATTACTCCTCCAGGCCCCCATAGCCTGCAATTTCTCCCCCAATTGTTGGGCTACATCCTTAGTCAAGGCTCCCCACTTGATCTTTGGTTGGCCATACACTGCCCTTGTCGTCCTCCTCTTAATCTCAAAATGTATGACCAACATCCTATGTTGGGTTGCGATGTTCTCGCTTGGAGTAACCTTGCAATGCGAGCATAGACCTCTATCACACCTTCTGAAGATGAGGCCACCGTACTTTGGAAGGTGTACAAATGCTCCTCCCTCTTATGAAAACACGAGTTAGCTATAATCAAATCAAAAGCTTTACCAAAGTCCAGCATCGAAGTTCCTCCTTGTTTTAACTTCAAAACCGAAGTAGCCATGCACTTCGTCATATCCCCTAGAAGACCTAATATGCCCATTGAAATCTCCACCTATGAATAGCTTGTCGTTATGAGGAACATCTCGCACAACCTTGTTCAAATCCTTCCTGAAGTGTCTTTTGACCTCCTCGTCCAAGCCCCCTTGAGGTACGTAAGCACTAATAATGTGAACGGTAAGTCCTCCAGCTATTAATAGCCATCAACCTGTCGTTCATCCGCTTAACATACCACTAGCTCCCTGAGTTTCCCATCAACTAATATACCTACCTCGTTCTTGCCCCTCCCGCCTCCTGAGTACCAAAGTTTAAACCCCTCTACATCCCGAACCTTAGTACCCACCCATCTAGTCTGCAGGACACAAGCTATATTGATCTTCCTCCTCCGGAGAATCTTCACTAATTCATTAGATTTCCCTGTCAATGACCTACGTTCCAGGACCCTACTCTCCACCTATGTTGCGCGGACTCTCCAAAATGTAGCCGCGCCCGTGTCGGATCCTTAAAAAATGCACTACTTTTGGAGGATCCGACATGTATCCGGCCACATTTTCGGAGAGTCCGAGCAACATAGCTCTCCACCTAGAGCCACCATTACCACCCTTGTCCGCCATCCCTTGCCCCACCCGAGGACATAACCTGACTCTACCATTGTTCAACACTGCCACTATAGGAATATTAAGCAAACAAGCAAAGAGTTAAAAAGAAAAGAATAATGACTAGAGCTTAAAGGCACTACTTAAGAGTCAAGAAAAGAATACACAGACAAGTAATGTTCTTTACTAGAGCAACTAATTCGACTAACGCTAAAGAAGCATCAGGGAACAATTGGACATTCTTATATGCACTTTGGAAACACTAGCATTTCTGTTCTGTATGATTTTCAGAAAGATTGTTAAATACAGCTTCTTTGCAGTTGTCAGGAGTGGTTCCACCTCCAGTTTGTAGAAATTTTCAGCAAAACGGGAATAATGCATCTGTGGCTGGTGCTGATAGTTCTCCACGATCAACTGTCAATTCAACCATTCAGGCCCCTCGGAGAAAGTTTGTTGACGAGGGGAAGTTAAGAAAGGTCTGCAAATACATAGGTTTCAGTCATCTAGACTATTTCAATATTACTTTTTTTCTCTGTATAGTTGCTACAAGATATAGTTAGCTTTTTTGATTATCCGTTGAAGTAATGTCACACTTCCTAATATGCCATAGCATGATTCCCAGTATGTCTGTCAATCAAGAGGCCTATATATGATTCTTCACAAAACAATTATATTCTCCTATAAGAAGAGCCGTAGTAACAGGTGAAGCAGGGAGGTCTTTGTTGACATCCCTGCTTGCACAAGGGACATTTTGGTCATTCTATTGTTGGATAAAATATTTCTTGGTTATTTCGTGGTTATTCTCCTGGGCGGTCGCCGCTTCCAATTTTGCTTTATCCTTTAGCTGCTGCTCTCTGTTTTCACCTGGATTAGTTTAGCTTTTTCTCTGTGAATTTGCATGTCCGCTGGTTTGAAAGATCTTCTTTTGATATTTTGCTTGGTTTTCCTGTCGGGTTTATCTTAAGAACACAACGTTTGCTAATCAGGGGTTATAGCAATTGCTGCTTTCAGAATTTCAAGGTAATTATTATATGTCGATGGTGTTTGTGGTTACCAAATCGATAAAAAAATATAGCGAATTCTCATGTAAGAATAAAAGTTTTACAAAGTAAAAGCTTTTGTTTTGGTAATAACCATATAAGTATTACTCCCTCCGTTTCAATTTATATGAACCTATTTCCTTTTTAGTCCGTGCCAAAAAGAATGACCTCTTTCCTTATTTGGAAACAATTGACCTTTACACAATGATTTATAGCCACACAAAATATATGTGCCTCATTTTACACCACAAGATCAAAAGTCTTCTCTCTTTTCTTAAACTCCGTGCCTAGTCAAATGGGTTCACATAAATTGAAACGGAGGGACTACTATTTTTCTCTTCTGTCTTAATTTGGAAGCAAACTTTCAGTCTGTGAAGCTTTTGGTGCAAGCTGCTGTTTTTCCTTTTCCAATTTTCCACACGGAGGGACTACTATTTTTCTCTTCTGTCTTAATTTGGAAGCAAACTTTCAGTCTGTGAAGCTTTTGGTGCAAGCTGCTGTTTTTCCTTTTCCAATTTTCCACACGGAGGGACTACTATTTTTCTCTTCTGTCTTAATTTGGAAGCAAACTTTCAGTCTGTGAAGCTTTTGGTGCAAGCTGCTGTTTTTCCTTTTCCAATTTTCCACACGGAGGGACTACTATTTTTCTCTTCTGTCTTAATTTGGAAGCAAACTTTCAGTCTGTGAAGCTTTTGGTGCAAGCTGCTGTTTTTCCTTTTCCAATTTTCCACCTGTAGAAGTCAGTTGTTAGATGCTAGGGTTTTTTGGTATAGCTTAAGGCTCCTTCCTCTTATTTTGTTTTATGTACTTATTTTTGTTTAAAAAGAGGGAAGAAATTAACTATAATTTAAATACAAATGTTGATTATATTCATCTTTGTAGCGTTCATCTCCTTTATTTCAGTTTTAAGCACTAAAACATTTTACAGTTCTGGTGTTTTGTTTGGTGGACAGTGTTATCAAAGGCGAAAAGCGCAAAATAGCTCTAAGGTCCGTTGGAGCTTTAAGCGCAAATAAAGTGTGGGCTTTAATGAAAAAAGGCGCAACTGGAGCAAAAGTAAAAATATGTATATGTAGTCCAAGACTAAAAGTTATAAGCATGAATAACAAATATATGGACAAAGAAATTGAAAAAAAATATATGATAAATTGAAATATCAATTGTTTAATGTCGTCATTTCATGATTACAATCATTGGCAAGGAATAGTATCCCTTAGAGCCTTGATGCGATACTAAAGTGCCCACAAAGCGAGGCAAAGCGCCCAACATGTTTTGAGCCTCGCTTCAGGGTTTAAGCGCGCCTTTGACAACACTGTTGGTGGATCCATCTGAGTTGGAGGATTGTGCACCTTGAATGCGCACCTTATATCTTTTGATTTCCATTCCCCATTTTTTGGATCTGAGTTCGCTATCTCTTATATTTCCAGATATCTGGGAGGTTATTTTCTGATTCTGTCCCTCGACGAAATTCAAGGCTTTCTGGGGAATCTACTGGAAACACAAATTCAAATGTATCAGCTGCTTCTGGAAATGGCACCAATAACACTTCCAAATATTATGGTAGTTCTAAGCTGGGCTCAATGACTTTACGTTCCATGACAAGTCGAAAGGCACAATCTTGGGCTACTGAAGCCTATGGTGAAGGTAATTGATATTTTTGCCTGCTCTTTTGGCAATTCTGTTCATTGTATTTTCAGTCTAGGGATTGTCCACCTTGTTGGTGGACACTTATCATAAATATTTCAGATGAATCTTAAGATTTGATATGTATAATTGCTTGAAGTTGAAGTATTATTACAAAACTTTTGACTGTAACCAGTTAAAACTAATGCATGGAGTAAAACAGATTGTTGGGGAATGCTTTCCTTTCTTTCTTATTTATTCTCCAATTTCAGAAGTTATTATTGGACTTGAACAGCAGTTGGCTGGTCATCTGCTGACATCCAAGCCTGAATGGAGCTAAATTGTAGCTTAGTCAAGTAGACTTTGGTTTTTGCTGGAAACGGGATTTTCCACCTTGGTGGTGGACACTTATCATAAATATTTCAGATGAATCTTAAGATTTGATATGTATAATTGCTTGAAGTTGAAGTATTATTACAAAACTTTTGACTGTAACCAGTTAAAACTAATGCATGGAGTAAAACAGATTGTTGGGGAGTGCTTTCCTTTCTTTCTTATTTATTCTCCAATTTCAGAAGTTATTATTGGACTTGAACAGCAGTTGGCTGGTCATCTGCTGGCATCCAAGCCTGAATGGAGCTAAATTGTAGCTTGGTCAAGTAGACTTTGGTTTTTGCTGGAAACGGGATTGTCCACCTTGTTGGTGGACACTTGCCATAAATATTTCAGATGAATCTTAAGATTTGATATGTATAACTGCTTGAAGTTGAAGTATTATTACAAAACTTTTGACTGTAACCAGTTAAAACTAATGCATAGAGTAAAACAGATTGTTGGGGAATGCTTTCCTTTCTTTCTTATTTATTCTCCAATTTCAGAAGTTATTATTGGACTTGAACAGCAGTTGTCTGGTCATCTGCTGACATCCAAGCCTGAATGGAGCTAAATTGTAGCTTAGTCAAGCAGACTTTGGTTTTTGCTGGAAACTTTTTATCATCTTATAAAGACATATCATCTCTTCAACAAAAACAACAACAATCCTAGTGTAATTCCACAAGTGGGGTCTGGGAGGGTAGTGTGTACGCAGATCTTATCCCTACCTTGAGAAGGTAGAGAGGCTATTTCCGACATACCCTTGGCTCAAGGAGTGAAAAAAGAAGCAGTAGCAAGTAGCAAAAAGCAGTAACGCCAGCAAGATAGCAAGAAAACCGAAGCAAAAGAAACAGCAGGTAGTAATAGGAATCTAAAAATAAGAAAATATAAGACTAACAGTAATACTACTGGTATGGACAAGTAAAACGCACGGCTACCCACTAACATTTTATCCTAATTCTCGGCCTTCACACCCTCCTATCACTAGACTTTGGTTTTTGCTGGAAACTTTTTATCATCTTATAAAGACATAATCTCTTAACATATTTTTTCTAAAAACTTAAGGGATGCAGCAAACCCCACCTTGTCTCCACCTGTGCTCCGAATGGATTGCTTTTGAATGGACTTGTGCATGCTCGTATAATCTACTGGTTCATTCACAAACTTTAGTAGATTGGGTTTCTTCTTCTATTTCTTTTGACCATTTTCTCTCCTCTTTTTTATTTTGTTGAAACAAACTCTAGTTCAGTAATTCCCCGTTCTAGTTATTTGCAATTTGGCTGTTGGAGTAGATGATTGATGCATTAATCATTTTGAAAGAATTTAAGAGTACAGATGAATTGTTATTTCATCTGACACAACTGCTATCAACCCAAAGAAAAACAAGAAAACTAGAAACCCATAGCTAAATTTCTGTGGAACTTCTTTCTAGTGTTTATGCACTTTGCTTCCTAAGCAGAAGGACATCTACCTTTGGGATGTGTTTTATTCTCAACTGTGTTATGTCTGCATCTCAGGGGTTCGGTATGACATTTCTGATGATTCTCGGCCAAATATGACTTCGTCATACCCATCTGGAGATGCCAGACCTCTTGAACAAGAAGGGCCCACAACTTCTGGCTCTGGGGTTAATGTGAGTAGCACATCTATCCTCTCAGGTGCTACAGAAATATTGGCCCTTTTCAGGATTCTTGGGGAAGGTTACAGACTTTCGTGTTTATATAGATGCCAGGTATTGCATTTTGATTTTGAATGGATGAATCCAGTGTTCATTTCGTGATAATGCATTGATTTGATTGAATCTGATGCTTTTTGGTGGAACAGGATGCACTGGATGTTTATAACAAACTACCACACAAGCATTATCAAACTGGATGGGTGCTTTCCCAGGTAAAGGTTCTGTTCGTTTTCATTACTTTTTCCCAATATTTTTGGAGGTAATGGCTGTCTTTTTATGTTCTGATCGCTTAAAGTCCTGTTGATTTAAGTTTTCCCTTTGTGTTAGTTCGAGGAATAGGAGATATCCGCTTGTCTTGTCCTTTTCTGTTTATTTGCTTTTTGTCTAATTGACATTGCTTACAAGTTCCTTTCCTACCTAGCTGTACATGCTCCTTTCTTTATTGGCTTGATTTTGTGAATCTTTCTTGGTCCTTCATGATGTAAGTCCAATATTTAGATTTGTTACGTAGATATATAGATACAGTAGAAGAAATATCGTTTAGACTAGCTTTGTTTGAGTACACAGCAAGAGTATCTGGTGGCCTGGACTAGATATGCTTGTCTTCTGCGGATTTCTTCGATTAGCAGGGAGCACTATTTTCCAACAGTGGTTGTTATCTAGGATCTTGATACTGCCGTGTGAGTTTCTGAAGGAAATCCTTTGGATGGGACATGGAACTGTCATTTACAGAGTCTAGACTGTTGGGAAAGAGACTAAATGGTGCACTTGGTTGAATGCAGAGTTATTTACCTAGAGGAGCAGGGATCAAATCCCACTTAGTACTTTCCTTGAGCCGAGAGTCTTTCGGAAATAGCCTCTCTACCCTCACAAGGTAGGGTAAGGTATGCGTTCACATTACTCTCCCCAAATCCCACTTGTGGGATTACACTGGGTTTGTTGTTATTGTTGTTGCAGATTATTGGGTAAGAATTAAAAGGACATCCTGTATTTCTGGGAGGATTTGACAGGTCCATTAAATGTGAACACACTCAACAGTCACCTTAAGTGCATTTCTTCTTGTGATTTTGTCAAATTGCTTGTCAACGACCATGGTTGTAGGCACTGCTTTGCATGGTCTGGAGAACGTCTACCTTGCTGTTTTATCTTCAGGACCATTTTATTCTGTTTTTAGGATCTTTTGCCTTTTCTACAGTGGTATAGGAGTAGTTCTTCCTTTTTACTCATCTCTCAGCTTAACTTGCCGTCTTGCTCTCAAGTTATCTTGGTATCTGTTACTTATAAAATTAAAAAAGTTCTCTCGGTATCGTTCTATTTATGGTATCTCATGTGCAAATTTGAATGCCAGATTGGAAGAGCATACTTTGAAATGGTCGATTATCTAGAAGCAGATAATGCATTTGGCCTTGCTCGTCTGGCCTCGCCTTATAGTTTAGAAGGAATGGACATGTACTCGACAGTGTTGTATGTGAGTCTTCTTTGCTCTTTCGGTCTTCCAATTAGAACTTCTATGCTTTCTTGTGTTATGCAGATTTTACTTCATGTCCTCTCTTCCTTTTTCTTTCCTGACAAACTATTTGATTTTTATTTTAGCATCTCAAGGAGGACATGAAATTGAGTTATCTGGCTCAGGAGCTGGTATCGACTGATAGATTAGCTTCTCAATCTTGGTAATTCCTGTAAAATCCGAAGATATTACTCTGTTATGCAGATTTTACTATAGCTGTTTATTGCTTCTGTACAGAGATATGTGGTTATATGGGGTTCTTTATAGCAGTATTAGTTTATTTTACTCATGGATTATAGCATTGATCACCAGGCCATCGCTATGTTTGCTTTTGATCATTGATCAAGTTGTTGACAATGTAACTTCTTATATTTTGGTTTTCTTTCCTGCTGCGTTATGTTATTACTGCTTCACCTGCTGGAATTATATCCTTCTGTGTAAAATGTTGTCTTCTCTGTTTGCACTCAAGGGTGTGGATAAATAATCAAGAAGTTTACCGAAATGGTTGACTTATTGATATTCTTTTTGAAGCTGCTTATACTAGAAGAGAAAATGCCTCACTAAAGTGGATTGTTAGGAAGGGCCTTTTTCATTCTTGCCTGGAATATAACATGTAAAGTGCACGTTGAAATATAATGTAGATATGTAATCAAGAGACTGCATCTGCCACAGGTTATCATGCATCCGTACATTTAAAGTTGGTTATAAGTTTACTGTTTGTGGAGTTCTTGGACCAAGTAAAGCTTTGATCTGTCACGGTGCCAAATGATGTTTCTAATATGACTGTAGCAATTATAGTTGGAGCTAAACAGAAAAACTAATATCATCTATTCTCTTAATGATATGAAGCATAGTTGGTGATGTTCTTTATCCATGGCGTGGCAGGTGTGCTATGGGTAATTGCTATAGCTTACAGAAAGATCATGAAACTGCTCTTAAAAATTTTCAGCGAGCTGTACAACTAAATCCCAGATTTGCATATGGGCACACGCTTTGTGGTCATGAGTATGGCACATTCCTCCACTTTCTTCATCATTCCCTTCTTACTGGCGAAATGTGAATTGGAAACTTCTTTCTTTTCGATTTATGAGGTGCATCATTAATTTTTTTTTGTTCTAAGCTCCTGCTGTCTATATTTCAGATATGTTGCTTTAGAAGATTTTGAAAATGGTATTAAGAGCTATCAGAGTGCGCTTCGTGTGGATGCCCGGCATTACAATGCCTGGTATGGGCTTGGAATGATATATCTCCGGCAGGAGAAGTTTGAATTTTCAGAACATCACTTTCGAATGGCTTTGCGTATAAATCCACATTCTTCTGTTATCATGTCATATCTTGGCACTGCATTACACGCTCTGAAGGTGTGGTAGTTTCCTGTTCTGATTTTTCATGCTGAAACAGGATGTCGACCTTAAAACTCTAATCTGCATCTTATGGATGTACAGAAAAATGAGGAGGCATTGGAAGTGATGGAGTTGGCTATCATAGCGGACAAGAAGAATCCTCTTCCCATGTATCAGAAGGCTAACATCCTTGTGAGCATGGAAAATTTTGATGCAGCTTTAGGAGTCCTAGAGGAACTTAAAGAGCATGCTCCTCGTGAGAGCAGTGTCTATGCTTTGATGGGCAGGATTTACAAGAGACGTAATATGTACGACAAAGCCATGCTTCATTTTGGAGTAGCATTGGATTTAAAACCATCTGCAACTGATGTTGCAACCATTAAGGTGATTGGCTACAGTATATAATATATATGTACCTACTACACATGTATACATATGTATGTCATCAAATGTGCGCCTGGTAAAGTTTTTTACCACTGAATGTGAAGGAGGTTTTAACATGTCGGAGCATGATGGTTTCTGTTCGTCCCTCTTTTACTCTATTGTATTTCTACTTCTGACTTGGTGCCAGAAAGTATAAAGATTCAGACATCTACTGAAATCACCTTCTATGTTACTCTGGTGCTGGAAAAATTTGTATTATGTTGCCTTCTTTTTCCCTGGTCCTGTTCACCTTTACCCCTTCTATTCATTCCTCCCCCCCCCCCCCCCCC
>MU782010.1:48360-76828 GCA_026770625.1 Nicotiana glauca
AAATATATAGAGAGAGAGAGAGAGAGAGAGAGAGAGAGAGAGAGAGAGAGATTCAGGTTGATTCTTATATCTCTTTAATTAATGTTGACTTATTTTTATGTTTCAGTTCTGCCTTACATACTCGGTACATTATTCGTACTGACGTCCTTTTATTGGGAACGTTGCATTCATGCCTACAAGTATAGACAATCAGTGTGATGACCCAAAAGATCAATAATTGTTTTAGAAACAAATTCAGTGTTTCAAGGCCTAAAAACATCTTTTTTACCTCAGCTTAATTTGCGTGCATGGTTCGGACCTATATCCGAAAATCCTTCTATGTGAAAATATGAGAAATAGAAATTTTTAGAGTTAAAATTTGATTATGGTTGACTTTGGTCAATATTTTTAGAAAACGGACCCGGATCCGTGTTCTGACAATCCTGGGAGGTCTGCAGTAAAATATGGGACTTGGGCGTATGCCCGAAAATGAATTCCGAGGTCCCAAGGCTTAAAAATCAATTTTTGAAAGAAATTATTTTGCTGAATTATCTAAGAAATGAAGAAAAGAATTAATATTTGAAACCATAGGTATCGAGCCCGTATTTTGGTTCCGGAGCTCGGTACAAACTTGTTGTAGTATTTAAATGATAATTGTGAAATTTAGTGAAAAACGGAGTTTATTTGACGTGAGTTGGACTTCCGGCTGAAGAGTTATTAATTTAAGTGTTCTTGATGAAAATTTTGAGTTTTGAGGTTTAATTCATGGTTTTACATGTTAATTTGATGATGTGATGACACGAGTAGGTCGATATGATATTTTTGAGTTAGTATGCATATTTGGTTTGGAGTCCCGAGGGCTCGGGTGAGTTTCGGGTAGGTTCCGTGATGTTTTAGGCTTAAAATATAGCTGTTGCAGATTCAGAGAAGTTACAGATCTCTGAACCCGCCAGTGTGGTCCGCAATGATTTTGTGCTGCTGTGGAGGGTCCTTTGCAGCCGCAAAGGATTTTGTACGGTTCGCGGTGGGGGCTTTGTGGCCGCACTCGATTTTGTGCGGTCCGCGGTGAGGAAGAATCTGCAGGTTCACTGGTCTAATTTCGGAAGCCTATATCTTTTGATCTACAAGGAATTTTGAGATAATTTAAAAAAGAAAGTTGTATCTCTTCGTGTCTAGTTTCCAGAAAGGTAAAGAAATCACAATTTGGATATCTGTAGAGAAAGTTATTGCAATAATACTAAAGCATGTCACTACAGTCAACATTGTGAGCTCCGCGGCCGCACTCGATTTTGTGCGGTTCGCACAGAGGATCTGAGATGAGTATATTTAAACGGTATTTTAAGTTATTTTTCATTTTTCTAAACCCCAAAAACATAAGAGGCGATTTTTCAAACAACCTTTCTTCTCCAAAATAATAGTAAGTAATTTTTAACTCATTTTCTTTACTCCTTAACTTCTTTTTACGAAATTTCATCCTAGAATCTAGGGTTTTTCATGGTGGAATTGAGAATTTTGGGTAAAACCTAAGAATATTGAAATTTGGGGGATTTAGACCTCAAATTAAGGTCGGATTCCAAAATCAATTATATATCCGGGCTCAGGGGTGAATGGGTAATCAGGTTTTGGTCCGACTTTTGGGTTTGGATCAAGCGGGCCCCGGGTCGATTTTTAACTTTTGAAAAAATTATTTATATGCATTAGAATTGACTCATTTAGCATTTATTGATATAATTAAGTAACTTGTGGCTAGATACAAGCGAGTTGGTGGTGGAATCAAGAGGTAAAGCGATAGTTGAGACTTGAATTGTGTTCGTGGCATCGAGGTAACTGTTTGGTCTAACCTTAGCTTGAGGTATTAGGAGTTGTGTCCTATTTTCTATGTATTATTTGTTGAGTATGACTTATAGGCATGGTGACGAGTATCTATATGTTGGTGTCAAGCATGGCCGTGGTCTTATACTATGATTAATGTGAATCCGTTTGTATTGTTCATTCGTTATGTGATGATTTCTATTGTTGAGCAAGGCTTGTGGAAGTAATATTGGTATTTGAATACTGAAGAGCATTGGATCAAGTTGTAAAATGAACTATGGAAGTATAATTTGCAATTGAACCTTATTGAGCATTGGCTCAAGTTGTGAAGTGAGTTGTGAAAAGGAAAAGAGAAGAGGGTTATTATATTGTCTCCCTTGCCAGGATGTTGTTGCTTTTAAATGCTATCTCCGTTGCCGCGATGTTGATATTTTTGATATTTTTCCCTCGTTGGGATTTGATTGTTGTACTATTGTTCCCTTGCCGGGATTTTATTGTGATTTTATTTATTTCCTTGCCCTTATTTCTTGTGATTATTGTTTGGGTGAGGAAGAGTGTTAAAGCACGAAGGGTGATGCCGTGCACTGTTTTGGTAAGAGAGTGTTAAAGCACGAAGGGTGATGCCGTGCACTTGTCCTTGATTTTCCTGAATCTTGACGATAATTGAGTTATGTTGTCCCTTATGTTTATTTACTGATTTTCTATTGTTACTTGATTTTGTTATGATGTTACTGAATACCTTGTCGGGATATTATTGTTCCCTTGTCGGGGCTCTTTGTGATTGGTGTTGAATTGTATATTGGGATCGGGTTGCACGCCGGAACAAAACTATATTTGGATCGGGTTGCACACCGCAACAAAATTATATTTAGATCGGGTTGGACGCCGCAATAATATTATATTTTGATCGAGTTGCACGCCGCAATAATATTATATTTGGATCGGGTTGCACACCGCGACAATATTATATTTGAATCGGGTTGCATGCCGCAACAATAATATATTTGGATCGAGTAGCACGCCGCAATAATATTGTATTTGGATCGGGTTGCATGCCGCAATAGTGATATTTGATTTGGATCGGGTTGCGCACCGCAACAATAAAGGATAAAAGTGGATATTGATTTGTTACTGTTTCCTTATTCTTTCTGCCGCGAATTTTAAATTGTTCTTTATGCTTTTCTCCTAAGTTAATATTGGAAATTTTATGATTTGGATCAGGTTGCGCACCGCAACAATAAAGGATAAAAGTGGATATTGATTTGTTACTATTTCCTTATTCTTTCTGCTGCGAATTTTAAATTGTTTTTTATGCTTTCCTCTTGAGTTACTGTTGGTAAATGATATTCCCCCACAGCATGTTCCCTTCTCACCTTTAACTGTTGGTTTCCTTTGTGTATATATGTATGTATGTATATATATATATATATATATATATATATATATATATATGCACTTTAACTTTATATGTTTAGTTGGTAGTCTTGTCCTAGCCTCATCACTACTTTGAGGGTTAGGCTAGGTACTTACCAGCACATAGGGTCGGATGTGCCGATACTACACTCTGCACTGTGTGCAGATCCCGAAGCAACTTTTGGACCTTAGCTTAGGTGGCTGCCTTCAGTCCATACAGAGATCGAAGATAGCCCTGCAGGCGTTCGCAGGCCCTAGCGTCTTCCTCTATCCTTTCTTCCTGTTTCATTTATGTAATCTAGAAATAGTGTTGTACTTATTTTTCGGACCTTGTATGTTGTATTCCTATACCGTTTGTGAAGTTGTGACACCAGTTCTGGGTAGTTTTTGTTTAAGAAAACATATTGGAATTATTTAAATGGTTTATTTGTTTCTTCTGCTTGTTTAAATTCCGCTGTTTATAAATTGTTGATTCATATTTGTTAAAGAATTAAAATGTGAAAAAGGTAATTTGTTCAAACGGTTGGCTTGCCTAACTTTCACTAGTAGGCGCCATCACGACTCCCGAGTACGGGAAATCTGGGTCGTGACAAGTTGGTATTTGAGCTCTAGATTACATAGGTCCCACAATTCACAGACAAGCTTAGTAGAGTCTGAGGGATCGGTATAGAGACGTCTGTATTTATCCCTTAGAGGCTACAGAGTTAGGAAAACCTTCACATCTATTCTTTCCTGTCGTGCCGCTTGATTTCTCAATGCTAGTTGAACTTTCACTCTTGTTCCTTCGCAAATGGCGAGGTCACGTACCGTTTCTACAGCGAGCAACAACACAGATCGGTGATAGATCAGCTACGTCTTTAGAGACTTGGTAGAGAGATTATTGTTTGGCTAGACCAGTTGGGTCACCAGCTTTGACTTGGTATCAATTTTCTCAGCTGCTTTTGGAGAAGTTTCTTTCCACTGAGAGAGAGAGAGTGAAGAGGTTCATTAAGGGACTCATTCAGGTTGTTAGGGTCAGCAGTCTCAGCAACCGAGGACTTGTTATACTTGTGGTGATATGGGTTACATTGCTAGATTTTGTCCTCGAGCATTGAGCAACCCTCAGCATCCGGGTTCCCATGCCATGGTTCAGGCATCGAGTGTTCCATAGCCCGCCCAGCCAGCTAGAGGTAGAGGTAGAGGTGCTAGAGGTGGAGGTATATGTGTTAAAGGTGGAGCCATGCCGCTAGAGGTGGAGGCCAGCTAGCTGCAGGCTGCCCCAAGGATGTAGTCCAGGGTGGTGGGGCCTAGCCCCGATGTTATGCTCTTCCAGCCAGGCCTGAGGTTGAGGCTTATGAAGTAGTTATCACAGTTACGGTTCTGGTTTGTAGTGGGGATGTTTTAGTGCTATTTGATCTAGGGTCTACATATTCTTACGTGTCATCTTATTTTGCGCTGTATCTGGTCATGCCTAGTGATTCTTTGAGTGCTCCTGTTTATGTGTCTACACCAGTGGGTGATTCTATTGTAGTAGATCATGTTCATCACTCTTATGTAGTTATGATTGGGGATCTTGAGACCCAAGTAGACTTATTACTACTAGACATGGTTGATTTCGGTGTCATATTGGGGATGGACTGGTTATCAGTTTACCACGCTATCTTGGATTGTCATGCCAAGAGTGTGACCTTAGCCTTACTAGGTCTACCTCGTCTTGAGTGGAGAGGGACTCCTGGTCATTCTACCCGTAGTGTTATCTCATATATGAAGGCTCGGCGTATGGTTGAGAAGGGGTGTTTGACTTATTTAGCATATGTTCGTGATTCTAGTACTGAGGTCCCTTCTATTGATTCTATGCCTGTACTTCGTGAGTTCCCTGAGGTATTTCCTTCAGACCTGCCGGGTATGCCACCCGATAGGGATATTAACTTTTGCATTGATCTAGCCCGGGCACTCAGCCCATTTCTGTTCTGCCGTTCGTATGGCCCCGCCTGAGTTGAAAGAGTTGAAGGAGCAGTTACAAGACTTTCTTGATAAGGGCTTCACCAGGCCCAGTGTCTCGCCTTGGGGTGCGTCAGTGTTTTTTGTCAAGAATGAAAATATACCGATTTGAGCATTGCGTTATGAGTGGTGTGAATGTATGAATAATGCATGTGATTAACTTGTACTGCCTAGAACTTCCCGGTTGGTTCATCAATCCAAATCTTAGGGTGATGATTTGCTAACTAATTTTTGGCCAAATTGACCTCCCTTGTGTATTTATTACCCTTGTTGTCCGCCGTGGAGACTTTAACCTTTCCTTTGGCTACCACCTTACAAACCTTTACCCTTTTATGTGAAATTACTCCCTCTTTTGAACCCATCCCTCCTTGAATGTTATGAATGAGATTAAAGCCTAAATTGGGGTATTGGTATTAATTGGTAAATGGTAGAGGAATGTATTGTGTGTTAAGGCTAATCTTTCAGGGCTGTGTCTTGTGAATCGAGTGGCTAAGTTGAGAGCCAACGTACTTTAAACCAAAGGCTTCACGTCAGCCTAAAACATAAAATACTCAATATTCAACAAAAAAAAGAAAATAAAAGTGGAGTGTTGAACAAACATGGTAAGACAAGAAACTAGGGGATGGTCATGAGCTTCAAGGTGGTTGATAGTAGCAATTAGATATCAACAAGGGCAATGTGTGCTATTCGAAAAAGAATTCTTTTAAAGTTCAAGGAGGGTATTGCCACTAATTTCCCAAATATTCATTCAATCCGTCCCCAAGCCTAAACTACAAACCGCGAAAAGTCCTTTTTGATCAACAACCAATTATTCCTGAGCTAGCAACGAGTTAAAATAAGGGCAAGCATATGGACTGATACTTGTAGAATTTGGCTTTCTTTTTGAGTGCGAGAGTGTTTGATTCTATCCTTTGTACATATTTGTATCTGTTGAGTTGGGGATTTTCTTTATTGTGAGAATGCATGAATTGCAAGATTTAGCAGAACTTAGGCTTCTTGAAGTAGGATGCAAGTGCATATCTAGCTACTAGTAGCACTCTTTGAGGCTCGAAGCTCACAAACTGTTTATTTAAACATTTAAATGATTTTTGTCTTTGGTAAAGGGTAAAAAAAAAAAATTACAAGCTTGTTAGCTAACAGTTAGATCCATCCATAGTAATTGATATTTTGTGATCAGTCGGAAGTAGATTAGTTTCCTAGTAGGGTAATATTTTAGTTGCTTGAGGACAAGCAAGAGTCTAAGTTGGGGGTGTTGATGTGCCGTAGAAATGCAAAACTTTTGATACTAGTTTCATAGACATTAGCTCATCTTTTAAAGCATTGTAAGTCATTTCTTATGTAGTTTTAGTGCTTTGCAGGAAATCAGACTTGAAGAGCGAAGAAAATGAAAAAGATGACAAAAACTATGAAGAGGGCAGATTTGCTACATATATGTGACCGCAGAAGTAATGTGCGAGCCGCATACCTATCACAAATATAATCATCCCAACTCAGTTTTAATAGTCAAATATGCGGTTCAATATGCGATTGCATAACTTATGTGCGGACCGCTGAATTGTTGCACGTATGCAAGAGGAGTTCCAGTGAAGATGAATCTACGATCTATTATGAGGCCGTGGAATCATTATATGTGATGGAAAACTAGAAAGACTGAAGATGAAATTTTCGGTGTTGCTACTGTTGTGCGGACCGCTGATCAAATCCACAATCCATTCTGTGATCGCAAACTAAATGGAAGGGCTGTTTTGTCACATTTTGTTCGTGACTTTTGGGCTATTATAAATAGAATAACTAAGGTTATTGTGGGATAGCTTGGTTGAAAAAGTTCCTACATTAATACACCACTTGTTTTGGAGCTTTTTGGAGATATTCCAAGACTTTGTCTTCACTGTAAGCTTTTATGATTTTCTTTAATGCTTTGCTCTTTTATATTAGTTTGAGTAGTTAACTTTAAATACTAAATTTGTGTGCCCTAAGTGCGTGTAATATTAATGGGTATTTACCATTTGTCACGCCCCAACCTCGGGGAGCGCGGCCGATGCGCAACCAAGGAAATCCGATCGAGCAAGCCTTACCTGAACACTTCCCACCCAACTCGATAAACTTACGGGACCCAACTTCATTTAGTGAAATTGAAGGACAAAAAAAGGGGTTATACATTTGATCATGGACATCTTACTTTATAACACAACATTAAGCCGTAGTTTAAACTTCCAAGATTTCCATACGGTTATATATTAGTACATGCCATAGTTTAGTTCCCAAAAGTGCATACAGTTGACAGTCTAAAACGAATAGTTTCAAAATACAACGTGATACTAAGACCACCACGGCACCCTTACATGACCCACATAAACGTCTACGGAGCCTCTAAGGATACAAGAGACCAAAATGATGATGCCGGCGACAAGGCCATGGCCATACCTCAAAATGTAGTAACTTACACAAAGAAGAACTGCAAACCCCTGGGAGGAATGAGGGCTCACCAAGACAGCTGTGTAGAGAACATGGGTGCACCACTATCTGCGATCGGCACTATCAGCAACAGAACCACCTACATCCATCCAATGATGTAGCGCCCCCAACAAAAGGGACTTTAGTACTGTCGAATAGTACTAGTATGTATGGCAAACACAATTCTTAGTAGGATGAACAGTGAATCAATGGAAGACAGTTACATCATCAATAATCACGTCACAGAAGTTCACCAAATAAGTTTCACATGATTTTTGATTAAGTCTTTCCGTTCGTTTAGGTTAATATTCTTTAGTGCCAAATACCATGTCTTTAAGATATATATATTCCACCGTGGGGTTTTTAACACGGAGTCCGGTCTCGGCCCGACCGGCTAAGCCATCCCAAGTGAGACATATCCATATTCACAATTATGTTCCGGAACATAATATAAATGCCACCATGTGTACAGCATGGCATCCGATCTCGGCCCGATCGGCTAAGCCATCTCACTTGGGACATAAACTCTTTTAATTACTCTTTGGTTTCCATTTCCTTCCGTCTTTTTCCCTCACTTGGTATCACACCTCTTTTCATTTATTTGTTCCTTGGCACTTAGATACATCAACACAACACAAGTCTTCCCTTTGTCAATTTGTTCATGTAGTTTCATCATTCATTTGCCAAGGGCTATCATACAAGACATGCACATGCTTAAGAAAGTAACAACACTTGAGAGACATGATCACCTTATCAATTATCATGATTTTAAATAAATACATAGAACAATGTGGAACGAAAGTCCGTCACCCAACACATTAATGCAATCAATCAAGTAGAATCAATTTGGAATTTCAAGCCAACCATTTGAACAGTAAGAATTCAACACTAAAAAGAAAAAGGTTAGCCATACATACCTCAATGGAGTCTCCCTTAATTCCTTACAATAAATTTTGGAAATTCCTAGCAACTTCGATCTATTTTATGAGAGCCATGAATTTAGCCAAGAATTAGAGATACGACTAAGATTCTAGCTCATTTGAGCATATTGACAAGCACTAGGTGTATATTGTGGTTTTTGGTTCCTTTTGTGAGGGATTTTATCACTTCCTACTCCAATTACCATCTTTTGAATTCACAATCTTCCCATACCCTATTGTTACTTATGCATGCAAGATTTCTAGTCTAATACCATGTACCCACTTGTTAACTATTTATTTTAATAGAAATGTTTGAAATTATTGATGAGGGTATAGTTACTTACCAATTAGGATGAAGACCTAGTAGCTTCCATTAACAATCTTCAAGGATTTGGGCATGGATTTAGAGAGAGCTTGATGATTGTTACTCTTTCTCACTCTAGAGAGAGCTTGAGGGTGTATATATTGTGAAAAATAACAGAAAATAGCCTATCGTGGTTTTTTGAATGGGGTGGGGTCGGATTTTAAAATTTAGAAAAAAAGAGCCCGAGCCAGATTTGCGATCGCAAAGTCGAAATACGGTCCGCAGAATGGACCACAAAAATATTCCCAAAAACTGGGTATATGTATTAGTTTTTCCCTATATATTTTCAAAATAAAATATATATGCATATATAAGCATGCCCAAGTATTTAAGTATTTTTCCTAATTTCTAAAATATTTTTAAAATCAATTTATTGCCCATTTTATCAGTATAAAAACCAATAATTATTTCCAAAATTATTATTTTGGTATATAATTTATTTTATTTCCCATAGTTATACCAAAATATAGTTAAGGTAATTTTTTTTATATTTTTTACAAATTTATTTGGTAATTTAAAAGCTAAATTGCATATAATTACAATTTTAGCCTATTTAAAGATTAATAGCATTTTATAATTATAAATTTGGTTCCAATATTTTTGAATTAATATTTATATATTATTAACTGATTCAGTACTTTTAATTTAATTTCATAATCATTTTTACTATTTTTTTTATAAAATAAAAAGGAAAAACTGGTTATTTAATATGTAGCCCCAATTTATTTCAATTATGGCCAAATTGACCCCTCCAATTGACCCAATCCTAAATTCCCAATTAGACCGGCCCAATCTCAATTGTAACTCGACCCCCCGACCTAACCAATTAACCCGCCTGGCCTTTTGTTTTAATCCAGGCCGATCAACGGCCACGATCACACCTTACCATTTTTAATCCACCGACCATACCTTAATCCCCTCATTTCCATCTCTCAGCTTCCTTCAAACACTCTCCTCTCCCAAAACTCTCTCGAAGGTTCCTCGGAACCCCTGTCATCTTCTGCCCTTTTCAATTGCACTTTCACCGGAATCCACGGCTTTTCAGGCCATGGATGGCTTGTACTCATCCCCTCCACCTTTAAACCCTGGGTGTTTGACGTTTCGAGGTCTGACCTCGATGGTGTTCTTTCAAATCTTCTCAGATCCATGGCTTTGAGGCCTCTCCAGCCTCGCTCCGGCGTATCCAAGCATCAGGAGCCTATTTCTGACCTCTCCAACTCAAGATCAGACTTTCTTCCAAGCCTTTCTCATTTTTAGGAATTCTCTGAAACCCTAGCTATTCGAGGTTTTTCTCTGGTTGTTTTCTTAAATCTATGCTATATTTGTGTTCTACTGGAGTTTTAAAATGTTTTCCCAATCTTTTCTTTCAAAATTTGTTTCTCTTTGATTTAGGGTTTCTGAAAAAGTTTCGAAATGTTTCTCCGACTCGTCTTCGTATTTTCTTTGTGTGAATCTGTCTATGCTATGTTCTTATGTTCTCTTTCCTACCTCGCATGTTCTTCTCCTATGTTCTTATGTTTTCTTTATTATGCATGTTTTTCTATTGTGCTCCGTTCTTTCTTCTACTGGTTTCTATATCATGCTTTCACACGTTTATGTTATGTGTTCGTTTACCCCTTTGTTCCTTTACTGTATTTTCTACTAAGCTCTTAGTTCTTTATTTGCCTTCTTCTGGACTTTGTTTGAGTTCATTCTAAACATGTTTCATCTACTGTTTCCTTAAGCTTATACTACCTCTTTGTCTTCTGAACTTGTTTAAGTTCCAAGATTTTCTTAAAACATGTTCTTTATGCTTCAAATCAGCTTTTTCACTAGGTTTGTTTTGAACCTGCTATTTTACCTGTTTGTTTTCTCATGAGTCTCTGAAAGAGACCTCTGAGCCTGTTTCAGTTATTTGTCTTCCCGTCTCTGCATCTGATTCGAGTTGAAAACTCTAGGATTTGAGGTTTTTGTCGAGTTTGATCTTGTGTTTGGACTATGGTTATATTTTAGAACCCTGGACTCTCAACTCGTTCTGAGTCTATTAAAGGGAGACCTTATGTAATTGATTTCAAAACTATTTTTTTACCTTTTTCTTACTTGCTTTCTGCACTATAAAGGGCATGACCTTTCAGCACTTTAAGACCTAAGGTTCAAAACTCTAACACACATTACTTACTTTCAATTTCAATACTCTTACACTTCACTCAACACTCTACTCTCTTATGAGATATTCTGACTACTTGCTTGCAATTTGGATTTACAAGACCACTGCTTTTACTTTCGTGTTTCCCTGAAACTGGTATGTTCTGATTTAAGTTTCAGCCTCATTCCAATGTGTTTATTTCATAGCTTCTATCATATTGTCTACTTTGCTGTCTATGCTTAGTGTTAAATATGTATACTGTTCTCTTTGCATCTGTTTTTTGCTGTGAATCCCCATACCCCTATTCCCCTGTATGTGTTTGAGTTAAGGTTCAGGCATGACAAAATCCAAATTGTTGTTCATGTCTGTGCTTGATCATTTAAAGGATCCTAAATCCCAAACAATGTGGATAACAGGCTGGTTGGGGTGTGCCAGCACTCCTCATTGCTGGGTATGACCACCAGCCTATCTTGCCTTTCCCCTAAATCTCTTTCTGCACTTACACTCACTCTTAGATTCTAAGTTTTGCCCCCTCCTATGAGCCTTGCCTTGGGACCTCAAGCTCCATCTGAACTTGGACATTTGAGGGCTGGCCCTTCCACACTGCACTATAAATCAATTCAGCAATGTATTTAGGTGTAAGCACTACCCGGAGTCCACTTGAGACTCTTAGAAACTCTGACACATCCCAAATAAGAGAAAGGCTTTGGAAATTGGATCTTTGGAGTTGGTTTATTTCATATTTCAGACCTGGAGTATGAATTAGGCTCTCCTTGGTTATACTCTAATTTCTGATGTAATTTTACTCTTCTTGATTCATTCTGGTTTGTAATAATTTTGTAATAACTTATGGGATTTTAGTGAAAAGGGAAGGGTCAGTCATGTATGCACAAGGGTAGATGCTCTTAGGTATTTTACTTCTGCAATCGTATCCTATTTTCATTTCTACATTCTCGAAATCCTGTCCATAGTTTTTCTGCACTTCTTCATTTTAGAAATCATGTCTATAAGTTTTGTCTTTCATACATAGATATCATATCAATAGTTCCTGCATTTCTGCATCTCATATAGAGAACATGTCAATATTTTCTGCATTTCTGCATCTCATATAGAGAACATGTCTATAGGATTCTGCATTTCTGCATCTCATATAGAGAACATGTCTATAGGATTCTGCATTTCTGCATCTCATATAGAGAACCTGTCTATAGGATCTCTTAATTCTGCATAAACATCTATCACTAGGCAAACAATTTATAGGTTTAAATAACAAATTGCCTTCTAGATACCATGCCTATAGGACTCCTGCATTTCTATCAACGTTTTCAAACCAACTACGCTTATAAAGCATGCCTATAGGAGTAATCAACTGAATCTGAATCGTCTACAAGTCTAAAATTAGCGATAACGACACTCAATACCTGCAAAACTTATGTTTTTCTATAATCAGCAAGCCTTCTTTACTCCTACATTATTAGATATCATGCCTATATGTTTAACCTAGGCAAGCCATTAGGTAATTAATCAACTGCACCAGTATTTGATAATTACAACCAGCAGGCAGGCCTAATTCGGACTTCTTATATGAAAATATGTGATAAATCAGCCCGTCTTAACTCTTTAATTTTAATTCAGACCATAACCAGTACGTGCAATATATGCTAAACAATTTGTCTTTAAGTGAGGAGGCCTGTCTGAGACTTTTTAACTGTTATGTGTTTCCCATATCTGCTTTATGTGTTTTTGTTTGTCGCCTTAGAATTTTATCCTTTTAAACTCTGAAAAGCCCGAATCTCCCTCCCTTTAGGACCAGTGGTCCCAAAATGCCTCCGGTACTGATAGGATTGGGACGGGTAATAGCATGCAATAAGTAACGAGACTATTCTGCGCTTTAATACCTTAACGGGGTGGGAAATGGTAGATATGGATATGATGACCGGTGCGCTAATACCACGTGTAGACCCTCTTCTGAGGAGTGATTACCGGGTATTGCATTGATGTGATCCATATTATTTGTAAACCTAGGAACCCCTTCCCTTTACTTGTTTTATTTTATTCTCAGAATTTTCCAACTATTTCCTCAAAATCTCAGCTTTTCTTTGTTTCTTCAAAACTTTAATTCATTTGCCGCCATATGTGATATTCCCTCATATTTGAAACTTTTATTTGCTTACTTTTTCTTCGTACTTAAAGTCACAATTGTAGCATGTCCAGAAACCACACTAGTGGATCTTGAGGGGTGCCTAACACCTTCCCCTCGGGATAATTTCTAGCCCTTACCCAAACTTTGGTTTTCTAAATCAAATTCTTCCTAGTGTCCTAATGCACTTTAATCATTAGGTGGCGACTCTTCAATTCAAAATCCAATTCCCAAAAGGGAACGAGTTGTCCTCTTAAATGTCATAAACCTGATTTCGCGAGAAAAATGGGGAGCGACAGCGTGGTGACTCTGCTGGGCATTTATTTTAGGCTTTTACCATTTCATGTTATTTGTGACTTTACTACTTCTTTATTGCATTTATTTAATGTCTTTATCTCTTCTTCTACTACAAAACTGACTTGGCTCTTTGTTTCTTTTATTTCTTTTAACGCTTTTCTTTACCGCTTTCCTTCAATACTGTTGTAAATTATGAGAAACTATTGTAATTATTACTTTGTAAACGTGAAAATACGTGAAATTTGTTTAATTATTGTAACTGCATCTTCAACATCATATTCCACTCGTGCCAAACAAAATTCCATAGCAACGCTTATAATGAGTGGTTGCGCCCTTCCGATATTGTCACCCCCTAAATTCGGCAAAGGCATATTTGCATTAAAACCAGTCGATCGAGAGTTAGTCAACGGTTCTGTGCCTTTTCCTCTTGAGTTGTCCACTCAAGGGTACTCATCTAAAAACCCATAGAAACCTTACTCTGTTTAACTGTGCATGCATCATGGTCAAACCTAGCCGAGTCAGTTATGTCGTCCGTATAATGACTCTTTAAGAATAGCCTTGTCCAAAGTCCACTTGGTTTTCTTGAAACCCAAACAGACACTACCAAGTTCTGTGCATTTATTTGGATAACTAAATGCTTTTCATGCAAATTATTGATATTTAATAGTCGAGTCTGGAGGGGGTAAGGGTCTAACACTTTTGTCTTGCAGAAAGTGAGGCACAAAGTCCCCAGATTCGGCATGATCACCAACATCCACCCAAAATTTCTAAGCTGGTGGGAAGACCTTCACTCTAGTGGTCAGACTCTTGTCTGTAATTATTCGGGAAACTTGCCTTCTCTTCTGGAAATCCAACCCAACAACAAAATCATAGAGGCTGCTACTCTGTTCTGGGATGGCGATAGGTCTGTGTTCCGTTTTGGGGATATTGAGATAACACCTTAGCTAGAGGAAATAGGAGGACTAGCTGGTATCCTGTGGGAGACTCCGGGTTTTCTTATGCCGGAAAATCGCAAGGGTAGAGGTTTTCTCAAAATGATGGGACTAAAGAAGAATCCAGACTTGACCTGTTTGAAGGATTCCTACATTCCTTTCGACTATCTATAGGAGAGGTATGGTCATAGCAAGTCCTACCGTACTTATCCTGATGAATTCGCCCTCACATCATTGGGGCACATCCACCGAAGGGTCTTTGTCTTTATGTTCTGCTTCTTGGGGATGATAGTGTTTCCTATGAAGAAAGAGAGGATCCACACCAGGCTAGCCATGGTCACTAAAACCCTAATGGAGGGAATTGGTGGGCAACCCTTTAGCATAGTACCTATGATCATTGCGTAAATATACCGAGCCTTGGAAAACTGTCAACAAGGGGCCAAACACTTTGAGGGTTGAAACTTACTACTCCAACTCTGGCTCACGGAGCACCTTCAAAAGGGTGAATATCGACAAGAGATTCTGCGTAGAGACTGGGACGATCATATTGCCTTCCATCAGCCAAGGCGAATGAACTATATGCCTAACATGTTTGCTCAACCAGAAGATGCCAAAGGGTGGGTAGAGTTGTTCAAAAATCTGAAAGAGGACCAAGTGCAGTGGATGTTCGAGTGGTTCCCTACTGGAGAGTTCATTACTCGATCCAGGGATGCACCATTCATAATACTTATCAGCTTAAGAGGAACTTACCCTTACATTCCTCTATGAGTTATGAGACAGGTAGGTAGGAAGTAGGTTATACCAAGGGTTGACAGGATGAGTCACTTTCGGGCCAACTTTCAGGATGACGATAGCCCTTATAAGTGTCAAGATCAGCATATGTGGCACTGCAAAATTGTCCTGGGAAAGGATTCCATTGAATTAGATAGGTACCATGCTGGTTATACTCTATACTATCCAAGTTGGTTGGAAGACGATCTAGGTCAACCTGGGTTTGTTCGAGGCAACAGAATGATCGATGAAAAGGCTGAAGCACAGGTCAAGTACAACCAAATACGCAAGAGGATTCGAGAATGTGAAAGCGAGCACCGTGAAATACAAGAAGCCCACCAAAAGCTAATTGAAGAGTGGAAAGACATGGCTGTCAGTGCCAACAAACGACTGGGATACTTAGAGCAGGGTTTGGTGGAGCTAGAAGGGAAATTCATCACAAGGATCGAGGACTGCCAGAATGCCGAGGTAAATGAAGGTGGACACCTGGCTAGAGCCTACTTACTGCTGGGACTTCATGAGCTGGTGAAGCTGTTCGATGGAGCTAAAAATGCCGAGTCTGGGGAAGTTCCTTCTGGGACCAAGTAGTTAGGAATCTTTTCTTTTCTTTAATGTAATAAGGCCAACGACAAGACGTGACAATTTATCTTTTGCTATTTTAGTGTCGCTTTGGGATTCGTCTAATTTCTATCAATAAAATTAGGCATTTAGCATTATAATTTCTCTAATTCAACTTGTTGCTAGGCCTACTCCCAAATTAGGACACAATTTATATTCTTGCACTATGTATTTAAATATGGTAACATTTTCTTCTCATAATCCTCACTAACTTGTTACCTTTTGTTTTTGCCTTTTGTTTTATTCCCCTCCCCAAAAGGTTAGTTAGTACACTCTGGCATCATCATCTTACTCCACAAGATCCAAGGGCCCCACCTACTCCTCCCCCCAGTCCTGTCAGGCACAAAAGCAAAAGAAAAATGGAAGATTCAAACAACTCGGCTGAACGGGTAGAGGACACTCGTAGTGCTCTGGTCTCCAAGAAAAATGCCTTTCAGATAGAACAAAAGCTACTAAAATTCCAAGAAGAACTTGATCAAGTACGGAATTTGGCAAGTCTATCATTTTCCCTCACCACTCCAGAAGCTACCTTCCCTAATACTCAGAATCCCATACCTCCACAAAATATCCCAAAGCCACCCGCTCCTCACCATCACCGGAATACTTGCCACACTCCCAACAACGCTCCACTGCTTATCCCGGAACTGTTGAACTCCACAAATGACAACTGCCACACACAACACAACACCCCCATCTACGTGGAGACCGTGCCACACTCCACCCAGCCCATCTCAAGCACACCCGAGTCTGATGACAAGGACTCGCTTATCAGGAATCTGGCGGAAGAACTCAAGAAGCTGACTTGCAGAATTCAGGGCGTCGAGGTAAGGGGATTTAAGGGCTGAATTACGAAGATCTTTACATTCAACCCCATGTCGAACTACCCAAGGGGTACAAAACTCCTAAGTTCGAGATGTTTGACGGTACAGGGGATCCAAGAGTTCATTTGAGAATATACTGCGACAAGCTGGTCGGAGTAGGGAAGGACGAAAAGATTCGCATGAAACTCTTCATAAGGAGTCTGAAGGGAGATGCTCTGTCTTAGTACATCATCCAAGACCCAAAGAAGTGGTCGAATTGGGTAAGTATGGCGTCCGATTTCATGGATAGGTTCAGGTTCAACACGAAAAATGCGCCAGATATGTTCTACATCCAGAACTTAAAGAAGAAACCCACAGAGACATTCCGCGAGTATGCCACTTGATAATAGGCTGAATTTAGGTAATTTAGCGATTGTTTATGCTCCCGCTTGATTATGTTCCAATGTCATAATGTGGTTAATTGATTAAAAAATGGGCTCTAATTGTGAATTGTGCATATTGCAGGACGAGGAGCCTATGTGATGCCTTAAAGAGGTGATTGGAACTATTTTAGAGCAAGAACGACCCCTCGGAGTTGAGTACGCAAGAAGACGAGGGAAAAAAATCAAGGAATTAAGGACATGGGCTAGCGCGCCCACATGCGCTCCCAACACAGAACAATGGCCAACTAGCGCGGTCAGATGCACGCCCAGGTGCGCGACCTTACTAGTCCAAATTTTGGGAAGGTTTGTTCAGGGGTATAATTGGAAATCTGGAGGAAACCCCACTTAACCTATATAAAGTCAAGCTCACCCAAGGATTATTTATCAAGTTTTTCATAGTCTAGTGCAAGGTATAGAGAGGCAAGAGGCAAAGAGGAGATTTGACCACCAAGTTCTTCTTTTCTTCCGTTTGTTTTTGCTATTTGTGATGAAATTGAACCCTATTGTGTTGAACACTAGTATGAGTGGCTAAAACCCATTGTTCTAGGGGTCATAGGTAAAACATGAATATTGTTGTTTGAAGTTTAATTCGACGAAGTTGGTTTATCATATTGGGTTATTTATTTAATTCTGATTTTAATTATTTTGCTGAGTAGCTAACAGTGAAATACTATCTACGAATCTTTGGTTGAACTCGAAAGTGGGAACTTTAGATTGCATATAGAATTAAATAGAGCAAGTTCTTGAACCTGGGCATCGGGGAACGAATTCGCAATTGGGATAGGCATATACCCAATTGCCTTGCTTGATTGAAATACAGGAATTGTAAATGCATTCTTGTTAATCTTAATTCCATAGACATATAGGCATTGTGTTAGCTCGAATAGGCGAATAAGAACTCGACAGATTCTTATGAGTAATATCAACCCTGTCAATCAACAATCTAGATAAATCAATTAGTCATTTTAATCCAAGAACACAACACGATTGTTAGCTAGCCCGTGACCTTGGAATATCCTCTTCTACTGTTTGTTACTCAAAAATTTCTGGTTGTTTGGTTAATTGTTCTAGTTACATTATTGCTTGATAATTTAGGTAGTAAATTAGTGATACCTCTATTTTTTGGAAAACCTCTTGGATAGATAAGTAAATTGAGTTTAAATTAGTTAACAATTAATCACAAGTCTTCGTGGGAACGATACTCTACTCACTATTTTATTACTTGACGATCATGTGCACTTGCGTGAGTGTTTTTGGTCGCGACAAGTTTTTGACGCCGTTGCCAGGGACTTAGAAATTAGCTACTTGACTGAGTTGAGCTTTTATTATTTATTTATTCAAGTTTTAATTTTCAGTTCACTTTGTTTGTGCTAATACAGGATCTTTTCTTGAATGCGAAGAAGTAGAAGCGTAAACAATCTCCTTCCTCTAGATCCCGAAATTGAACGAACACTTCCAGAGTGAGGAGGGAGGTGGACGCCAGAACCAGAATTGAAAGATAGTTGAACATCATAGTTCAACCACAACCAATTAAGATGGAAAGTAACGAGGAACGCGTGGTGATTGAAGCCGTAAGGCCCAGTCTGGCTAATATGACTCAGGCTATTATGAAGCCTGATATCACTGGGCACTTTGAACTCAAACAATACATGGTAAAGCTGATCCAATCCACAAGGCTATTTGTGGGTTTACCTCATGAAGACCCGTAGAGGCACATTCAGAATTTTCTGGAAATTATGGATACTTACAACTATCCGAACGTTTCCAAGGATTATGTCAGGCTGACACTTTTCCCCTTTTCACTGATCGGGGAAGCTAAGAAGTGGTTGAATAAAGAGCCAGCGAATTCAATCTGCACTTGGGATGATCTAACATGGAAATTCTTAATCAAGTTTTCCCCACTAAGAAAACAAAGATATTGAGGAATCAAATTCTTGGGTTCGAACAACAAGCTGGCAAGACACTTCATCAAGCATGGGAAAGATACAAGATGCTTAGAGACTGTCCACATCATAGCCAGACAGACGAGGTATTGGGTCACACTTTTGTAGATGGGTTAGATGATGCATCAAAGATGAATCTTGATTCAGCTTGTGGGGGTAGTTGCATGGCCAAACCGTACAGTGAAATCCAGATCTTGCTGAATAACATCACGACTAATGATAATAATTGGCAAGGTGAGGGGGATTCAAGAAAGGCAATTAAGCAAAAAGCAGCTGGATTACTTGAGCTCAACAACTTGTCAGCCATGAGAGCCGAGATTGCAAAGCTGGCCAATCAGATGAATATGATGACAATGTAGCAACCACAAACAATGTAACCTGTGCACCAAATGGCTATTATTTGTGAATTATGTGGTGAAAATATTATGAGTAACATGTGCCCCACAAATCCAGAATCCATCTATTATGTGGGGCAACCGAATAGAGGTCCACCGAATCAGCATGCACAATACAGAAATTCTTACAATCCCAATTGGAGGAATCATCCCAATTTCTCATGGGGTGGAAATCAGCAGAATCAGAATCAACATAGACCCCAAGGGGGTTTCAATTAGCCTCAAAGGCCACCCCAACAAATGGAAGAAAGCACCAATGATTTGCTAAAGAAGTTGTTGATTGACAATCATCAGCTCAGGACCAATTTCAGAAATCTTGAGAGGTAGATGGGGCAGTTAGCAACAAATAAAAACACTAGACCTGCAGGCGCTCTCCCAAGTGATACAGAGAAGAACCCTTAAGTGAATGCAGTTACACTTAGAAACGAGAGGGAGCTAGAGGAAGTGCCAAAGAAAAGAAAAAACAAACCCATACCTGAGGGGGAGTTGATCCCTAAAGTAACACAAGAGCCAAAGAATGTTGTTGAAATTCTAGAGCTAGTGGAGGCCCCAAGGCCACCACCCCCTTTCCCCTAGAGATTGCAGAAAAAGAATGATGATTGCATGTTCAACAAATTTCTCTCCGTGTTGAGCCAGGTTCAATTGAATATTCCACTTATTGATGTTCTTCGTGAAATTCCAAAGTATGCTAAGTACATAACAGATATAGTGGCTCACAAGAGAAGATTAACTGAATTTGATACAGTTGCACTTACTGAGGAATGCACTTCAAGGGTCCAAAATAAACTCCCTCAAAAGCTTAAGGATCTTGGCAGCTTCACCATCCCTGTGCGAATTGGTAATATTGATGTGGGTCGTGCTCTTTGCGATTTGGGGGCAAACATAAATATGATGCCCTTATCTTTGTTCAAGCAATTGGGCATGGGAGCTCCAAGGCCAATTACTATGATGTTGCAGCTGGCTGATAGGTCGATAGCACACCCTGAGGGGGTGATTGAAGATGTGTTGCTGCAAATTGGGAAATTTACCTTCCCTACTGATTTCATTATCCTCGATTATGAGGTTGATGAACTGGTTCCAATCATATTGTGGAGATCTCTCTTGGCTACTGGTGATGCAATTATCAAAGTGAGAGAGGGAAAAATGATCTTGAGAGTAGATGACGAGGAAGCAATTTTTAATATCTACAAAGCAATCCAACTTCCCCGCCACTATGAGGAGCTCTCAATGATATCTGTTGTTGAGGCTGATGAGCAAATTCATGACCCAAGTGTATATCTAGACGATTATCTAGTGAAAGCACTTATGTTGTTTGATAGCATGGGGAGTGATGAGGAGTTTGAGGAGATGATGCACATCTTAGATACATCTGGTGCGTACATGCAAGGGGTACATCCCTTTAAGCCTTTGAATAGGCCAGAAGGACCGCCTCCAAAGCCGTCCATTGAGGAAGCCCCAAAACTGGAGCTTAAACCTCTCCCACCTCACCTTCAATATGCCTATTTGGGTGACTCTGACACTTTACCTGTGATTGTTTCTTCTGACTTGTCTAAATTGCAGGAAGAGAAGCTGTTGAGAGTGCTATGTGAGCACAAACGAGCAATTGGATGGACGATGTATAACATTAAGGGCATTAGTCCAGCCTTTTGCATGCACAAAATCCTCCATGGAGGATGGACACAAGCTCAGTGTAGAGCAACAACGCCGACTAAATCCAATCATGAAGGAAGTGGTAAGAAAAGAAGTGATTAAGTGGCTTGATGCAGGTATTATATTTCCTATCTCAGACAGCAAATGGGTAAGCCCCATTCAATGTGTACCCAAGAAAGGGGGGATGACTATAGTAGTCAATGAAAATAATGATTTGATCCCCACAAGAACTGTCACTGGGTGGAGGATTTGCATCGATTATAGAAAATTGAACAATGCCACCCGGAAGGACCATTTCCCCTCCCCTTTATTGACTAAATTCTTGATAGATTAGCTGGCCAAGAGTACTATTGCTTCTTAGATGGTTACTCGGGGTATAATCAAATTTATATAGCCCAGAGGACCAAGAGAAGACCACATTTACGTGCCCCTATAGCACGTATGCGTTCAAGAGAATGCCCTTTGGTCTTTATAATGCACATGCGACTTTTCAAAGGTGTATGATCGCTATTTTTACTGACATGGTCGAGAGGTTTGTGAAAGTATTCATGGATGATTTTTCTGTGTTTGGATGTTCTTTTGATAACTGCTTGATAAAGTGCTTGCTAGGTGTGAAAAAACTAACTTAGTACTAAACTGGGAAAAGTGCCATTTCATGGTACGTGAAGGTATAGTTTTGGGGAATAAGGTGTCTAAAAATGGTTTGCAGGTGGACAAGTCAAAGGTGGAAGCGATTGAAAAATTGCCTCCACCAACATGTGTCAAAGGCATTCGTAGTTTCTTGGGCCATGCAGGTTTTTATCATCGTTTCATTAAAGATTTTTCGAAAATTTCCTCTCCCGTGTGCAGGTTGCCCGAGAAAGATGTCTCCTTCAAGTTCGATGATGCCTGCCTGAAAGCATTTGAGGAGCTGAAGGGAAAGCTTGTAACTACATCAGTTATCATTGCCCCAGATTAGGAGCAACCCTTTGAGTTGATGTGTGATGCGAATGACATAGCTATTGGAGCTGTTTTGGGGCAAAGGAGAGATAAAATCTTTCACTCCATCTACTATACGAGCAAAATTCTGAATCTAGCCCAAATGAATTACACAGTTACTGAAAAAGAGTTGCTTGCAGTGGTGTGGGCATTTGACAAGTTCAGATCATATCTAATAGGGACCAAAGTCATCGTCTACATAGATCATTCAGCTATCAGGTATCTGTTTGAGAAGAAAGACGCCAAGCCGAGACTGATTTGGTGGGTCCTCCTCTTGCAAGAGTTTGACTTAGAGATCCGAGATTACAAAGGAACAAAGAATCAAGTGGCTGATCACTTGTCCAGATTAGAAAATCGGAATAATGTAGCTGAAGGGGGTGTAATCAAAGAAATATTCCCTGATGAGCAGTTATTGGCAATTACCTCAAGCACAGCCCCGTGGTATGCAGATTATGTGAATTTTAATGCAAGTGGGGGTGACACCACCATAATTGACACCCGATAATAGAAGAAGGTTCCTGCATGATGTAAGGCTCTACATGTGGGATGAGCCATTCTTATACAGGCTCTGTGTAGATCAGTTGGTGCGGAGATATGTTCCTTAGGAGGATATGAATGCCATACTTCATGACTATCACGCTTCGCCATACGGAGGTCACCATAGTGGTGATAAGACCGCCCAGAAATTTCTACAATCAGGTTTCTATTGGCCAAAATTGTTTAAGGATGCACATGCCTTTGTTAAAATGTGTGACATGTGCCAAAGAACCGGAATGATCACAAAGAGGCACGAGATGCCACTGTAAAACATTCTGGTAGTGGAGCTTTTTGATGTGTGGGGGATTGATTTCATGGGACCGTTTCCACACTCTTATGGTCACAGGTACATCTTGGTGGCAGTCGACTATGTTTCCAAGTGGGTGGAGGCCATTTCTCTTCCCACTAATGATGCAAAGGCTATTGTAAGCTTTGTCAAGAAGCACATCTTTACATGCTTTAGAACTCCAAGAGTGTTGATCAGTGATGGAGGAATGCACTTCTGCAACAAATTGCTGAATAATGTTCTTACAAAGTACGGAGTCAAGCACAAGGTTTCCACTGCCTATCACCCCCAGATGAGTGGTCAAGTGGAAGTGTCAAACAGAGAGGTGAAGTAGATTCTTGAGAAAAAAGTGAGTGGAAATAGAAAGGACTGGGCCGGGAAGCTAGACGATGCATTGTGGGCATATCGGATTGCATACAAAACTCCCATAAGTGCTTCTCCATATAAATTAGTTTATGGGAAGGCATGTCACTTGCCCGTCGAGCTTGAACACAAGGCCTATTAGGCAATTAAAAAGCTGAATATGGATGGGGACTTAGCTGGTGAGAAGAGGTTGCTGCAACTCAACGAGCTTGATGAATTTCGGTTGAACACATATGAAAATGCCAAATTGTATAAAGAGAAGACAAAAAGGTGGCATGACAAGCACATCCACCATCGAGAGTTTGAGCCAGGGCAAGAAGTTCTTTTATTCAATTCAAGGTTGAAGCTTTTTCCCGGAAAGCTTAAATCTCGTTGGTCAGGACCTTTTGTTGTGGTAAGTGTGAAGCCGCATGGCACTGTGGAGTTGCGGGATATAAGTTCAACTGGTACTTTCTTGGTAAATGGTCAGAGGATAAAACATTATTGGGGTGGTGACATTGCACGTCACAAGACCTCGGTGGACTTGACGAATGCTTGAGAACGTGTTGAGTCGTGCCGCGATGTTAAATCAGGCTCTGGATGGGAGGCAAACCATTAAATTATTGTAACCATCATGCCACGACGTTAAATAAGGTGCTGGTTGGGAGGCAACCCAACGATAGTAGTAGTTGTTGATTTTGTTTTTTAGGAAGTGCTAACCAATGCAGGTGACAATGGGCAAGTGCTAAGGCCATCGAACGGGGTAAGAATAGATGAAAAGTTGAAGAAAAAAAATTTGTCCAAGTGTGAGGTCGCGAATGTGAGTGCGCTAATTTGCACAACTTCTGCCTGGGCCACGCACCTGGGGGCGCTTCTGCACGCGCTACTAGCGCGGTCACGCATGTGAGCGCTCTAATTTCCCCATGTTCTGTCTTGGCCGCGCTAGTTCCGTCAAAAAGTCGCCAGGTTTTTGTGTAGTTTAAGTTTTTTTTTCTTCTTATTTTATTTTGTTTAGGTTATAGTCTAATAATAACCCTCCCCCCTTTTTTTTCTCTTATTCCCCAATCGAACAAACCTCCCTTTTTTCTAATTCCCCTAAACTAACAAACAAAAACATCACTAACCCCTTCCTCCATCCCAAGCTCCAATCTCACGATCCTCCCCCCAAGCTCACCTATCTTCCACTCCATATTCTTTATCTACTCACCACCATCTCCCACAACAGGTATGGACCCTAGTTTCCTTTTCTTCTCTTTTTCTCTTTTTATTTTTCAGATTTTTGTTGTGTCTTATGCCATTGTTGTAGTAGTTGTTCTTTAGATTTGTGTAGAGAAATTAGTGAAATATGTTGTGGTGTTGGTGAGTGATAAGTGTTGGGTGGAATTCCACCTAATTTGTTATCTTGGTGAGAGTATATGGTAGATTATTGTTCTAACAAGTTCAAAAAGGGGTTGTGAAGGTCTAATGCCCACAAGGTGTTTGTGGAAAGGCCCCATTGAACGTGATTATGTAGCTTGTGACCACATATGCATGTGAAGTCTGAGTAACCGCATTGTGTCACAAATTTTCGTTGGGCTGAGCTAATGTGTCCCGTTTTGCAGATATCATGACTCCATCTAGGAAATGACGTGCCACAGGGGCCTCATCGAGTAGCCAGGCTGGTTCGGCTTGGTCAAGAGGGGCAGCGCATGCATGTCCCTTTGATGCTACAAAATTTGTTTCGGCTAAAGCTCAGGACCGCTTTATGGAAAAGGCTCGTAAAAAATCAATTCCTGAAAGGGGTATTCACATCGGACAGCTCCAACGCCACTGCCTGCACATGTACAATGAGTTAGTGAGGCGAGAGTTACAAACCTTCATCAATGATCCCGATGAGGGCAATGCAATGATTGTGCAGGAGTTCTATACAAATGTGCTAGAGCAAGTTAATGGAGTAGTCACGGTGCGCCGAAGGGCGGTGACTGCTTCTGTTGAGGCAATATGGAGGGCCTACCAACTGCCTTCACCTTCGGCTGCTCAAGATGACTTCTATGAATACGAACGTAACCCTACAAATGAAAAATGGGCACGATTCTTTGAGACAATTTGTGTGCCCAGAAAAGAAGTGGTTTGGATGAACTATGGGGAGAAATTCCACTCCTCAGCACTCACCTTTGAAGGAAAGTGCTGGCTACACCTTATAAACAACCACTTGATTCCGTCTCACAATACTACAGAGGTCAATGGACCTAGGGCTGCTCTTATTTGGTGCTTCGTAAATGGTCACGACTTTGATGTGGCCAAAGTGATGCATGAAGAAATATTCGTCCGCAGCCAAGTAAAAAGGTATGGGTTCTTTTTCCCTTCCTTAGTGACTCAACTGTGCAGGGCTGCTCAGGTGCCCGAAAATCTAGCTGTGGATGGGTTGGTAATAAAGGAGGGCAAGTTCTGTGCTGATAAGGTGACAACGGGTAAGGAGCCAGAAGTAGTAGCAGAGGCGACAAGGAGAAGCTCTGATGATTCTGATGATGGGGAGGACGTTTTTGAGAGGAAAACACAAGCACAGAGCCGCCGTGGAGGCCAGTTTTCATCTTTTCTTCCACCAACTTAGTCTTTTTATGTTTCTTTGTATGATTTGTTGTTTTGTTACCATGTCTATGTAGAGCTAAACTTCACGTTCTAGGGTTGTGGTTCTTTCATGACTATTGTTATTCGGATATTGATTTTGATTTCTTACTTTATCATATTGGTTTATTTATTCAATCCTGCACTTAATTATTTGATTGCTTGATCACCAATTGAATACTATCTACGAATCTAGAATTGAACTCGAAAGTGGGAATTCTAGATTGCATATAGGATTGAGTAGAGTAAGTTCTTGAACCCGGGCATCGGGGAACAGATTCGCGGTTAGGATAGACATATACCTAATTGCGTTGCTTGAATGATTTTCAGGAACTATAAATGCGTTCTTGTTAATTCTAATTCCAAAGACATATAGGAGTTAGATTAGCTTGAATAGGTGAGTAAGAACTTGACAGTTTCTTATGAGAAATATTAAACCTGTCAACCAATAAACTCGATAAATTAGTTAGTCAATTCAATTGAAGAATACAATAGGAATGTTAGATGGCCCATAACCCTAGATCGTTTTCATTACATTGATATCATAAAAATCTGCTCTTTCTCTGTTCAAAGTTCATTTCTTATATATCTTAATTTAATTAGTTTAGAATAAAATATTTCTAGGTTTAATTCTTGTATAGATAAGTAGGATAGTCTAATTTAGTTAATAGTTAATCATAAGTCCTCGTGGGTTCGACATCCAACTTTTAGTCACTTTATTACTTGACGACCGCGTATACTTGCATGTGCGTTTGGCCGCAACAAGTTTTTGGTACCGTTGCCGGTCCATCTGGGACTGCAACATCTTCAGGAGCCGCCCGGGTGTCCCGTTTCACTGCTTTGGAGCAGGAGATGGCTAGTTTGCGCACCCGAGTAGATGCGATAGCTGACCGACAAGAGAAGTCGGAAAAGAAATTCATGGGCTGGCTGAGAGCATTGGGGAGGGCATGCCACGTCAACACAGACACCGTCTCACACCAGAAGTGAGCTTTTAGGGAAGTGATCATGCCCAACTATGCCTTATAAAAAGGACAATGCGGTCGCTGCAAATATAACCCAAGTATTACGCTCGGGGTCGAATCCTCAGGGAGTTAACCTATCAACTACTATCTTCAAACCCACTAACTCTTCAGAATCAGATTCCCAAATATTTAAATCTCCGTTGAGTGTTTTTTAATAACTACTTTTGCAGAAAACTAAATAACTGTAAAATAAACTAAGTATGTTGTAAACAATAATGAGAAAGAACTAAGGTAATGATTTCCCCTATTGATGGAATCCCTTCTGTTTATGCTCATACAAATTTATCAATATATCTCTATCAATCGTGAACGCTAATTTTACCGTAAATCTCTCCCAAGTAATCACAGTAATTTACTATTGCACTCTCCCGAGTTACACTAGTGTAAGGCCCCGGAAAATTTCGCTAAGTAATCTAGGATTTCGTGGTGCCACGTAGGTTAATTATTATATTTTATGTGCTATAAACATGGTGGACATCAATTAGACTTGGTAAATATGAGTATAAGTCTTATGGTAAGTGATGTGAGGTCCAAATGGAAGCCTAAGTGTATGCCAAATGGGAAAAATCTCGCAATAGGCTAAAATTTCAATTGGATTCGCACAAGGCTCCACTTTAAACGGTCATATCTAAATATGTATTAGGTTTTATGTGGTGAATAGCATCTCAAATGAAAGGTATTTGATTCTAGTTTCCAACGCTTCAAACCGTTTGTCATTTGGACATTTCTACGCAAAATTATGGTCAAATTACCAAAGGCCGGAAAATGATATCCTGTGTCAATTCTGCGACCGCAGAATGTGTCGCATTTCTCACTCTGCGGTCGCATTTTGGCCGCAGAATGGGCCAGTGTAGCCCAATTTTGGGCGTCGATTCTACGAAGCATTCTGTGGACCGCATATCGATTCTGCGGTCCATTCTGTTATAGCAGAACCGACATCATGGGGTTATTTTTTTTAATTTCTAAACCCGACCCCCTATCAATATATTAGGTGCTATAGCTCATTTTGAGCATTTTTCTGAACATTTCTAGAGGGAGAGAGAGGGGTTTTAGAGAGGGAAAGTTTTTCCCATCAAATTTCTCCATAAAATCTTGCTAATTCCTTGAAGATAATCAAGTGAAGGCCCTAGATCTTCATCCCAAGAGGTAAGATTTCATCACCCTAGCTTTTATTTCTATTCTTAGCTATAAGGAGTAATTAGGGAGGTGATTCATGAGTATAAGAATGGATTCCTTACATGCATATCAACCTTAGGTTCATGGGAAGATTGCTTAACATAAATAGGTAAAGATTGAGTTGGGAAATGAAGGAAACCTTGTAAAATAGATTTAAAATCAAGATGCTCAACTAGTATTTGATAAAATGCCCAAATGAGCTGAAACCATGAATTCTTCCTAATTTGTGTTCAATTTTGCTATGTCTCAAAATAGATTGATGTTGATAGAATTTACGGAATATCGTAGTAATTAAAGGAAAGCTCAAGAAAGGTATGTATGGCTAAAACCCCATTTTATTAGAAATCGAGCTCCGTTGGTGCTTACGAATGGGTGGTAAGAGTTCAATTGGCTAGTGTATTGATTGTTATTTCGAAATTAATTGATGTACATATATCTATACATATTCGTGAAGGATGTGCCTCAATGTGAATAACGTGCCAATCTT
>MU782015.1:0-26047 GCA_026770625.1 Nicotiana glauca
GGTAGGGGGAGTAATATTTGAAGTTAAATCTGTTTGGCTCCAAAGATTTTAAATTTTTTTTAAGCAAATCAATCAATGATGAAGGGATAAATCGTAGTCGAAGATAATAAACTCTAGGACGATAATAGTTAGAGAGGTGATGCTAGTAGAGAGAAGATAATAGTGGAGAGATCTTTTGTTCAAGGCTAGTGATTCTTTAAAAATCATATTCACTACTAGAAAATAGGCCTATGGCAATAGTTATTGTAGCAACGGTTCAATAACCGTTGCTATAAAATATATACGGTAACGGTTACAAACGTTACAATAGCATTTTGGTGGTATCAGCACACTTTAGCTATACAACTGTTGCAATTGTAAAACAACCGTTGCCATAGATGCATTTGTCGCAACGGTTATATAAACTGTCCCAATAGACGTATCTATGGGAACGGTTTTATCGTAAAAATTTCTATTGGAACGGGTATTTTTTCCCTCCTTATTTTTCCTCCTAAATTTTGTTAAATCCGCCAAAACAACCCCTATTTATTTTAATTTTGAATAATCTTAATATTAAGTCAAAAAAAAAGTTTGGCCCTTTCCAAGCTAGCGGATACCCTAAATTAAAAACCCACAAATATTTCCCCTCTCAATTCGCATACCCCAATTACAGACGCCTATCTCTCTCTCCAAAAATCATCGCTCTTTCACTCTGAAAAATCCGTTGAATCTTCCTCTCTATTGTATTCTTCTCTTTCACTCTATGAACTTTGCTATATGGTTGGCTTTATGGGATTTTACAAATAAGTTTTGCTAATTTGGTGGATACTTCTTTGGGTATCATGAATGGGGGAGGAGATTTTTCAGGCATTTGAGAAAACTTCCCCAAAACAGGTGCTCTCCCCAAATCTCTAAATCTAGCACCAGTGATTTTAACCTTGTAAGTTCTTTTAGTGCCTTTTTTTAACTCTTCAATCTATCCATGGAGGTTGTAGAATTGCTCTAGGGATAGTGTATTTATATTGATTGATAAATAGTATATCACTACTGTGAATCTGAAATTTTTTCTTGTTTTATGTTTTTTTTAAAATTTTATGGTGTCAAACCAGTAATTTAAGTTGCCTTTGTGCTAGAAATAGAACTGACTGGATCTACATGATCGCGGTGTGAAGGGGAAAAAATCTACTGAAAACTAATTGTCTTGTCCTTTTTCCTCCTGAGTTTTGACAAATACATTTATAGTTCAAGATGGAATTAAGTAACTTGTCTAAAAAAGGGCAGCCCGGTACACTAATCTCCCGCTATGCGCAGGATTCGGGGCCTGACCACAAGGGTCTATTGTATGCAGCGTTACCCTGCATTTATGCAAGAGGCAATTAGGTGACTTGTCTAATGTTCCTTTTACGTTACTTGTCTTATTTTATTTTATTTACCTTTAATGCTCCCGCTTATAGCTGTAGAAATTCAATTGCTAAGAGCTAGAAACATCGGCTAGTTGTTGGCACTCATGACTACTTTCTTAGGATTACTTTTATTTTTAGCACTATAGGAGGTCAACTTTGAATTCCATCTCAATATTAATTTTCATACCTTTTTAGGAGCCTGCTGAAAACAATTGTGTGTATAGAAATGAGATACATCATTCTGCTGCAGAGCGTACTCAAGTATTGCAAGATGTAGCAGCAGATCCAACTTTGCCTCGTACAAAATCTGTTCGATGTTCTCAATGTGGTCATGGAGAAGCAGTTTTCTTCCGAGTCATTTCACTTTGTCCATGCTTTTTCTAGTATTTAAGCCACCAATAGTTGTTATGGCTGCTTTAATGTTTACAAATATGCCTGCAGTCTGGTTCCTGTGGATGGTCAATTTAAAGCTTCATGTCTCGTCATATTTGGCTTTTGTTCTTATGCAGATTATTTTTATCAGATCCATGGTGAAGATAAATGGTTTTGGATTTTCCCATCAGGACTGATATTGGCAATTTAAATCGTGACTTGTATCCTGTTATGTCTTGTTTGAGATGTCCGCTTTTGGAATATTTAAAAGAAAACAACCTGATTGTGGTAGAAAAGCAACTTGTTGCTACAAATAAGTTGACCTGCAATCAGAGGAGCTTGGTTTATCTGTATATGTGCTTCAAGTTTATTTTCTCAGTATCACCTTCTCACACTCTATCATTGTAGCCTTATTTTTTCAGTTTTTTGTTTTGTTAACAAAGAGGTAAGTTTTCATTTTGTGCTTACTTGGTCTGTGTAATTATTTTGAACTTTTTACTTCTTTTACTTTTTAACATTGTACTTATTTGCTTTGGATTTTTATTTTTACGCACTCAAAGAGAGCTCTGAAGCTAACAAATAACAGCTTATTCTTATTACCCCGATTCACTGTGAAATAACTATTTAAAATACTCAATTGATATCTGATAGGAAGAATGCATGTTATAAATTACCTTAATTAACACTGTTGAAGGAACTAGGAAGCATGATTTGTTTAGATTTGAAAAGCATGCAGGTTAGCTACCTAACTTTCAAAAATTTAGTTAGTAATGTTAGAACCTAACCAATACGATAGCCAATTGTACAGAGAATGCTACCAACTGGAACAATGTTACTTTTAGTAACATTTTTGAAAAATAGATGATTCTGGCAAGAGTAGATGACAATGAACAGAAGTCCTTCAATATTATAATAATTTCCTAATTCAATGATCAAATGAAGGGATGCAAATACAAATCTTTCATGCAACAAGAACACAAAGAAGGAAGAAATGGATACTTAGCATCAAAGACATTGCACTGGACCCTTGATCTAGGTGTTGTCAGCGTGGGAGCACTTGAAAATGTATATTTCAAGTTCAGAGTTTGTATTTTGAATTAGTTTTTCATAGCTTTTGATAAATTGGGAATGCTGGTGTTCCCTCTATGCTGGTTTGAGGAACAAGAAGCACCCGGTTCAAGATCTTTTTTCACTGAGATAATTGCTTCAATTTCAGATATTAAATTTGCAAAGAATGGATGATACATACTTAGTCGTGACTACATGATCCTTAAGGTTTGTTTCTCTTTGTTTCTAGAAAAAGAGAAGGTATTAGAAATTGTCAAAGTCTTGCTCATTTCTTGTGAGAGTTTCTAAACCTAGAACCATTGTCATATTATTAATAGTCTAACATTTTTCTAACCTATAAATATAGCCACAATTTACTCTCATCATCACACAAAATCAGTAACATCACAATATTTGAAGTGTAGAACTTCATAGACTATAGTATAGTAATTATCAAAAATGATTTCACGTAGCTTCATCTTTCTTCATGTGTTGATCATGTTTTCTTTAACAGTCATGGTATTTTCATATTTGTCCGATGATTTCTACGAGGATGTTTGCCCTAAAGCTTTACTAACAATTAAACGTGTTGTTGAGGCTGCAATCCGAAAAGAGAAACGAATGTCTCTTCTCTGCTATGTCTGCATTTTCATGATTGTTTTGTTAATGTATGCTTATATTTTTCTCACACTTAATATTTTTCATTTCATTCCAATTTATATATTTGTGAAAGCATATGAGTATTTAACCCAAAATCTTGAAATAATTAGGAATGAATTCATTGCTTTTGGTTAATGCAGGGCTGTGATGCTTCGGTTCTTCATGACCAAACAGCTACTATTGACAGTGAAAAGACTGCTCGTGCTAATAACAATTCCGCTAGAGGATTTGAGGTGATTGATAAAATCAAATATGAGGTTGATAAAGTTTATGGACGTCCGGTTGTATCTTGTGCGAACTCCAAGGTATGTGGCTTTTTACTTGTTCTTCTTCATATTCTTGGACTTCTTCTTAAAGTTCTTCTTCTTTCTGGTTTTGTCCTTCTTCTTGGTCATTGCTGGCGTCTTTCCCTTCTTTATCTGCTTTAGGAATGCTACTGTAAATATTTTCAATTGCTTTCTAGTTGTCTGCTTCTTGGATGCTACTGTAGTCGGATAGTATTAGTACTTGAGTGAAATTAGAATTATGTAATATGCATTGTCTAAATAATGCGAGAGGGGCAAACTGAGTATCCTTGATATTGTTTCCACATGTGGACTGGAAAGATGTAGTTTAGGAGTGCTGGCGCTAAGTGCTTGACATCCCGTTAACCCCTCTGCCAAGTTGTTCATATTAGCATGTTGTCGAGCACTAATATCCTTAACCAAACCATCACTGCCTCTTTTTTCTTTGTTACTGTTGGTACTTAGAACCAATTTTTGTGTTGGTACTTAAAAGGCAATATTCACAGATTAAAGAAAATTTCAACAAGGATAGTTAAACCTTTGACCCACAATCAAGAGCCTCTAAACCTCGTACCACCAATCTCCAACTGATCTTGTCAAGGAAAATCCGCAAATGTTCAATCCACACAAGACTTGACTTCTTCTCTCGAAAGAATTATGTGCATACATTGTAGTCTTCTTACGAAAAATAACAGATTGGATAGTTGTTTGATATGGTTTTTCTGTTGCTGATTTTGGTTTGTTGTATGTTGTTAAATATCATTGTAACAGACGGGAGAGTTGAAAATTATATTTGTGTATAACATAATGTTGTTCTGAGCAGGTTAAAATTTTTGGGATAGTCGTATTTACAAAGGAAACTCTGTCGAAAATTTTAAAAATTTTGAAAATTAGAATTTTTTTTAGTTATCAAATTGGTCATTCAACACTTTGTTATTCAATTATCTGAAAAGTTTCTTTGTTTAATTATTTCTGATTGAATTTTGTAGGTGCATCGATTGCGGATGAAAGCAGTGATGAAGACCTTACTTGAGTTTTGTTGATCGTTGTTAGACTTTCTATCATCATGTTCAAGGATATTTTAGTTTAGAACTTTTTGTATGAAAATTAAAACTCATCTATTTTTGACTTTTGAATTGTTGATCAAACAATGTATTCATATTTTGTTTTTGTATATGGATAAAGCGAGTTAGATATTTTAATATTATTTCGTGGTTTCTATAAGTTATAGTGTATAAAATTTCATTGTATAGGAAAATATTTCTCATTTTGCTTCCATATATATTAGATATTATAATAGTGAATTGTTGCGATAGACAATATAATCGTTCCAATAGACCTAGCAAACAACAATAACAGCCCTCTAATAACCGTTACAATACGTTGCAATATTCGTTACAATAGGATACAGATAATTGTTCTAATATATAAAAAAGACCGTTACAATATATCATGCAAATCGTCACAATAGACTTATAACACAACGATTTATAACCGTTCCAATACAATAGAAAACCGTTCCCATAGACTGGTCAATGGTTGCAGCTATAACCGTTACAATAGCTATATACAGAGACGCTTTTCAAACCGTTACAGATAACTGTTCCAATAGATCTATTGTAACGCTGAATCCCGGAACGCATAATAAACTGTCCCATTAGCCCTACAGGGACGGTTTTGGTATCTATAGGTACGGTTTTGAAAGGGTTGCCATAGGCTTAATTTCTACTCCCTCCGTTCCAATTTATGTAAACCTGTTTGACTGAGCACGGAGTTTAAGAAAAAAATAAAAACTTTTGGAATTTGTGGTCCTAAACAAGTTCAGATGGGGCCCAGAGTATTTGTGTGGTTATAAAAGCTTCTCATTAAGGGTAGAGTTGTAACTTTAAGCTAAATTGTTACCAAATTTAGAAAGGGTTCATTCTTTTTTGAACGGACCAAAGAGGAAATAGGTTCACATAAATTGGAACGGAGGGAGTAGTAGTTATATCTCCCTCTTTACAAGATTTTCACCCCTCTTATATACTGATGGGTTTCCCCTAATCGTAGGAACGACAAATTAAGAAATATCTAATGAATATTCCCTAGGTCCCCTAACACGCCGAATCTACTGCCGAGGTGATAGTGTCTCTCCTTCTACCACAGGGTCGTATCCTTCTGTCGACTTGTAGGTGTTCGGTCGTTTGTCGTACTCACCGTAGGTCGTGGTCAGAGGCGGATCCAGGATTTGAGGCTTATGGGTTCCTACTGTAATTTTAGATTAATATGCAATAATAAATAGGTTCACAGCTAGATATTTACAAATATTTAGTGAATTTCTTAATATAAATACAAGGTCTACGCAAAAGTTACTGGGTTACTGGGAACCCGTATGGTAACCTCTAGATCCGCCTCTGGTCGTGGTCGATCAAATTCGGACCCATACAAAATCGAAAGCTATTTGGAATTCAGTTGTATTTGGACAAGGAAAATACAGTTGAAATTTTTGAATGAAAACTTGAAAAACTCCTAACACCTATTTTTCAAACTTTAAATTTCAAATTTCATATTTGAAGTTGAAATAATGGTCTATTTTGATAAACAAAGACTATAATCTCCAAATATTATGTGCTTTAACAGTATTAATAGGCAAATCCCGATAAAGATTCAACATTTTACTACAGAAAGTGCTGAAATCGCTTTCGGTGTTCCACTTCCATTGCCTTTTCAAGGAAGTTGTGAATCTTGGTTGGCCTATTGCTCGACTCGAATATGAGTATAGGCCACTGCTTACTCTCTCTTTATATCTTAGCTATAAATAGAAAAACCCTTTTTGACTTTTGATTAAAGTCATGTGTGTTGTCGTGATCCTCAAAATGTCAATTTCTGAACAAAATTTTTTCGTCTTTTCACTTGCAGAGATCAATCAAGATCTGTGATAGTTTATACATCGAGGAAATGACAACTCCAAATAACATGTTGTACTATAGTTTCTAAATTCAAAATAGGTTATTCTACTTGTATTTGTATTGGAGCAGTTTGTGTATTGTAAAAATTGTACTCACGCAATTAGTTCTTTTAAAAGTCAGTAACTATTTACAGTAAGTATAAGTTGGTAACTATGACATTGTCCGTGTAAATACTTTTATTCTTATATTGGCCCTATATTCGAAACAGTCTTTCTACTTTCATAAGGTAGAGTAAGGTTTTCATTTGTGAGAACCTTACTTTTTCCATGGTAGAGGTAGAGGTAAGGTTTTAGTATACGTTACTTTTCCCGTATTTTATTTGTGAGATTACACTTGATATGTTATTGTTGTTTGTTGTGTTTCAATTTGATTTTACTATAATTTTTATTGTTGTATTATTAAATTTTTATTGTGGCGAAATGAGGGTGGAATCATAATGATCCAGTTCCTCAGCCTAACATGATATCAGCTAATATCTTTTGTGTAGTATGTAAGTCTACATATTTTACTGGAGATGCATATGATATTCTTTAGTATGCAATGGTGAGAACATAAATTATTATAGTGGTAGAAATATAATAATTTGTGGTCAAGATCCACCAAATAGGGTTCTAAGATTGGGAAGTGGGTCCCTTCCGGTTGGTTTGGAGATGACCTATGATCGATCCCCTCATGTCTTTTGGGTCGAGCCTGTCGCACAGCGTTTGCCTAGCGCGATTTACATCTCTTGTGTGGTTTATATGCTATTGCACAGTAGGAGTTTATCCAATACGTACAAAGTGCTAACTCGAACGGCAGAGACTTTAGTGGCATTGAGTTTTCCTGAGGTTCCAAAAAAAGATTGGGAAGTGGAAGAGAAATGACTGAATAATTTTTTCAAAAAGGAGATTTGGTCTGGTATTTTGGGGTAATATGAACTCAAAAATCAAAAATTAAAGCAGGTGGGCCAATTTTGACTTTTAAAAAACAATGATGCAATTAGATGTTTTATGCATTCGGATGTTAGTGATTTGACTGGAATTGATACAGATTCATCCACTTAATTAATGATGCATTATTACCTTAATTAACAGTACAAACAGCTGCAGAACTAACTAAATTCTGTTTTTTTTACTTTATGAGTTGGTTTAGGCTGGCCATCACTTAAGGAAATCAAAATAAAAAGCAACTAATCTTGACCTCTAAATAATTATTTTCCTCGACCAAATCATGTAGATAGTAACGAAAAGTTTGTAAATATTCGGGAGGGGTGTTATAGTTGAATTAGTGAAGATATTACCGTATTGTGTTTGAATTTCCTTAAATAGAGATAGATATTTGCATCTTAGCTTGAAAAAATTTGATATCTTCTTTATTTTTTCAAATGTATTTATATTTTCCGACATTTTAAGGAATTCAATGATTACAGTAAACGAATATCAAGATAGAATTTTGTGATAACCCAAAAAGTTATCACTTGTTTTAGAAACAAATTCAGTGTTCCGAGGCCTAAAAACCTCCTTTTTACCCCACCTCAATTTGCGTGCACAATCCGAGCGCGTAGCCGGAAAGCCATTATATGAAAAAATGTGGAAAATGATGAATTTTGCCTTTAAAATGAATTTAAGTTGACTTCGGTCAACATTTGAGCAAATGGACCCGAATCCGTGTTCCGACAATCCCGGGAGGTCCATAAGAAAATATGGTACTTGGGCGTGTGCTCGAAATCGAATTCTGAGGTCCCAAGCCCGAGAAATAAATTTTTAAAGAAAATTATTTTCTGAAAAATATACGAGTTTTTGAAAATTAAATATGGTACTTGGGCGTGTGCCCGAAATCGGATTCCGAGGTCCCAAGCCCGAGAAATAAATTTTTAAAGAAAATTATTTTCTGAAAAATATACGAGTTTTTAAAACGAAATGTATTTGAAATTTGATGGTATCGGGTCCGTATTTTGATTTCGGAGCCCGGTACAGGTCTTATATGTGATTTAAGTTGAGTCTGTGAAGTTTGGTAAGGAACGGACTTGAAATGACGTGAATCGGACGTTATTTAAGAAAATTAAAAAATTTGATGTTCTTAGGTGATTTCATGATTTTGATGCTAAATTCATAGTTATTGATGTTATTTTGGTGATTTGAATGCACGAGCGAGTCTGTATGATTTTTTGGGTTAGTGTACATATTTGGTTTGGAGCTCCGAGGGCTCGGGTGAGTTTTGGATAGGCCACAGAGTGAAATTTGGACCTAGGAAGTTGCAGATTTTTAACTGGTATAGTGCAGGCTTGAAGATTTCGCATTTGTGAAGCCTGGCTAGCAAATGCGAGGTGCCCATCGCAAATGCGATGCCTCCAGTTGTTGCCTTAGTCGCAAATGCGACTCCTGTATCGCAAATGTGAAGAACACCGGAAAATTGACTTGGTCACAAATGCGATATTTTGTTCGCAAATGCGAAAGTCTCAGAATTCTGAAGGGTTCGCAATTGCGAATCCTGGTCGCAATTGCGACATCAAAGACCAGTAAATTCACACTTAGACGCATTGTCAGCCATTTTTCATATCTTCTCAAAACATAAACTCTCTTTGGCGATTTTCCAAAGAAAACTTCTTCTCCAAATCAATTGTAAGTCGTTTCTAACTAGTTTCTTTAATCCTTAACATCTTTTCACATGATTTCAACTCAAAATCAAAGGTTTTCATGGGAAAATTGGATGTTTTGGGTAGAACCTAGGTTTTTTCAAATTTTGGGGATTTGGACCTCGATTTGAGGTCCGATTTCAAAATAAATTATATATTTGAGTTCGTGAGTGAATGGGTAGTCGGGTTTTGGTTTGAACCTCGTGTTTTGACCATGTTGGTCCGAGGTCGATTTTTGACTTTTTGGGAAAAACTTTGAAAAATTTATTTCCATGAATTAGAATTGATTCATTTAGCACTTATTGATATAATTAAGTAATTTGTGGCTAGATACGAAAGAATCGGCGATGGAATCAAGAAGTAAAGCGATAGTTGAGGCTTCAACTGTGTTCGAGGCATCGAGGTAAGTGTTTGATCTAACCTTAGCTTGAGGGATTGGGAGTTGTGTCCTATTTGTTATGTGTTATTTATTGAGTACAACGTATAGGCATGGTGACGAGTATCTATACATTGGTGTCAAGCATGCCCGTGAGTCTTATGTTACGATTAACGTGACTCCGTTTATATTGTTCATGTTTAATGTGGTGGTTGCTATTGTTGAGAAAAGGTTGTGGAAAGAAAATTGGCAATTGAACCTTATAGAGCAGTGGCTCAAATTGTGAATCAAGTTGTGAAGTAAATGTGAAAAAATGAGAAAAGGATTATGGTATTGATCCCTTGCCGGGACGTTGTGGCTTCTAATGTTGTTCCCTTGTCGGGATTTTATTATGATTTATTTATTCCTTGCCCTTATTGTTTGTGGTTGTTGTTTGGGTGAGGAAGAGTGTAAAGCACGAAGGGCGATGCCGTGCATTATTTTGGTGAGAGAGTGTTAAAGCACGAAGGGTGATGCCGTGTATTATTTTGTGAGGAAGAGTGTAAAGCACAAAGGGTGATGTCGTGCCGCACGATGTACCATTCCGTTCAGTTTATATTGATTTTTATGGTGAGGATGAGAGTAAAAGCACGAAGGGTGATGCCGTGCACTCGTTTGATTTTTGATTCTTGTTGATAGTTGAATTGTGATGTTCCCTATACTTACCTGCTATCCTCCCGTTGTCATTTGGTATTTTCCCGCATCATGTTTTCCCTCCCATCTTTGACGGTATATTTATGCTTTTATTTTTTCGCTGTATATTATTTATCTACACAGGTTTATTTGGTAGTTTGGTCCTAACCTCGTCACTACTTCGCCGAGGTTAGACTAGGCACTTACCAGCACATGGGGTTGGTTGTGTTAATACTACACTCTGCACTCTTTTGTGCAGATCCAGTGCTGTAGATTTCGGACCGCAGTGAGATTTCTGCTTCTAGTTCATCAGGCGACCCGAGGTAGTCCTGCAGGCGTCCGCAGGCCTTGGCGTCTCCTTCTATCTATTATTCCTATTTCTTTTATGTAATCCCAGAGACAGTATTTTGTTATTTATTTCAGACCTTTATTTGTAGTACTCTTAGATAGTATATGAAGTTGTGACACCAATCTTGGGTAGATTTGTTATGGAATGGTATTAGCAGGATTATTAAAGCTTGAAATTGAATCTTCCGCTTGTTAAATTTTGTTGATTATTAACTATTGGCGTATAACTGTTAACGAATTTAAAAATGGAAACAAGGCAAATAATTCAATTGATTGGCTTGCCTAGCTTTTACTAGTAGGCGTCATCACGGCTCCCGATGGTAGGAAATTCGGTTCGTGACAAATCTCTTTCGCGAATATTCATTTAATCCTAGAAATAGCGGGGGGTTAAAAAATTAGTAAAAATTGTGGCAGTAAAATTTTAATTCACAGATGATTGAAAATGAATTTCAATTAAGCAAATCTGATTAGTGTATCTATTACAAGTATTGAAATAATGCACATATTATTTTTTGACTAAATGTTATGATAATCTTTGACTCTAACATGATTCCTATTATAGAAGACAATTTGAAATGAAAAATTTTGGTATGGCGATTTTTATTCTTGAAATGAAGATTATGATATTTTTTTTGACTAGTCACATTATTAATTGCTGTATTATTAATCATTGCATAATTTATCTCTAAATCAAACTAACTCCTAAGGCGTCATTTGGTTTGAAGATTTGCTTAGATCAGTTATCTCGATATTATTTTGATATGTTATATTAATCTTGAGATCGTCAAAGTTACTCTCTATCTTGATATAACTTATTCTGGGATTACTATGATAAGACAGTACCAAAATTTTTATCCCAAAATTATTTTTTCTTGTCCGTTGTACCTAAGGGGTCGTTTGGTTGGAATATGATTTATACCGGTGTAAGTTATGCCGGTATAAATTATATTGGGATAAGTTATACTGAGATTAGTTATTTTGGGATTGTTGTTTATTCATTGTTTGGTATGTTGTATTAAGAATGACAATTGCATAATTTCTAAGAAGAAGGTATAAGTTATACCGGTGCTAATTACCCCACCTTTTATAAGGTATAAGTTATCCCGGTGTTAAAATTAACACCGGAATAATTTATACCTAGTTTACTAACCAAATAAAGTATTAAGGTGGTATTAAATTTTTATACCACCCTTATACCTCCTTATACCTCGTACCAAACGACCCCTAAGTAATTTATTTTAAACATAGACTACTAGTGCACCCCTGCTGTAACCCCCTAACAAAAATCATGGAAATCTCCTCCTTTTAGTCTCAACCTATCAATCCCTATATAACAAAGTCCAAAGCGTGAGATCTCTCTCTCTCTCTGCTTTCTTCAATCTTCCTTCACACCTCCCACACAACCAGATAGAGACAAGAAAGAGAGATTCATGGAAATGCCCAAGAAGAATCACTCTTTTGGTTTCTGTTTTATATAATGAACAACCACCAATATTTCTTCTTTTCTCAAAGAAGATGGGAATACAACACAATGAGCATAATCAAAACCAAACCCAATCTTTCCTTTTAGATGCTCTTTACTGTGAAGAAGAAAGATGGGAAGAAACACTTGAAGATGAGATTTTAGAAGAAAAAACTACCTCATTTCCTCTACCTTTACTAGAACAAGACTCGTATTGGGAAGATGAAGAGCTACTCTCTCTTTTCTCAAAAGAAAAAGAAACAATTTCCAACTTTGACACTATTAAAACAGACCCTTTACTGTGTTTGGCTCGTAAAGAAGCTGTGAAATGGATTCTTAAAGTAAATGCTCATTATGGATTCTCAACATTGACTGCTATTCTTACTATCAATTACTTTGATAGGTTTATCTCAAGTGTTCATTTTCAGAAAGATAAGCCTTGGATGATTCAACTTGTAGCTGTTACTTGTCTTTCTTTGGCTGCTAAAGTTGAAGAAACTCAAGTTCCTCTTCTTTTGGACTTCCAAGTAATCTTCTTTTTCTATCCCATTCTTGCTTTACTCGCCAATCTCGAGTTTTTCCCGGGCTTATCAGTAGTATTAGAACTATTCTTGTATTCTCTTATTCATAGTTCCTTTCGTTGACTTCTGTTTGTGTTGCTTTCATTACGGCCTTCTGATTACAATACTTAGCTTTAGTTTTGTGTCTTTATATTTTTGCCTTGGTTTTCTAATTGGTGTGCTTGTTGCTGCCTTTTCTTTTATTTTTATTTAAGTTTGAGGGTAATCCTAAAACAGTTTCTTTGCCTTCTCAAAGGTTGGGTAAGGTCGGCCTATATTCTACCTCTTCAGGCTCCACATATGGGATTACACTAGATCTGTTGTTATTGTGTCATTCGTTTCCTTTATCCTATTACATTGTTGTAGCTATTGTTTTTTGAGTATAGGGTTAATCAGAAACAGTCTCTCTATCTTCTTACACTGAAGTTTTTGTTGTTGTTACCAATCTTCTTGAGAATTTCATTACAAATAATTCTAGTGTTTCTTTTGATTATTTATCAGGTGGAGGATGCAAAATATGTGTTCGAGGCCAAAACTATTCAAAGAATGGAGCTTTTGGTGTTGTCCTCTTTAAAGTGGAGGATGAATCCAGTAACCCCACTTTCATTTCTTGATCATATAATAAGAAGACTTGGGTTAAAGAGCCATATTCACTGGGAATTTCTCAAGCAGTGTGAGAGACTTCTCCTATTGGTCATAGCTGGTAATTAATTCAGCTCATTCTTTTTTGTAACGCTTGTTGAATACTTGAATTTCATTGGGTAAAGATTAAATGTATCGATAATAACAAGTAAATGGAAGTAACAGAAGAAAAACCCCTCTTGATTTTCTTGACATTTTTTGTTTAATACAGATTGTAGATTCCTATGTTATGTGCCTTCTGTATTGGCCACTGCTACTATGCTTCACGTTATTCATCAAGTTGAGCCTTGTAATGCTGTTGACTACCAAAATCAACTTCTTGAGGTTCTCAACATTAGCAAGGTTTGTCTTTCTATAAATCTTCCTCTATTTTTTGTGCTAGTACTTTTTGTTTACTACTCGATTTTGTAACATAATACAGAGTCGGAGTTAGATTTGAAACTTGTACGTTCGAGATTCTTGTTCGTTAATATACTAGGTTCTAAATTAATAATTTATAAATATTTAATGAATTTTTTAAGACAAATATAGGGTTAGACCAAAATTACAGAACCTCAAGTGTTCTGCTAGCTCCGCTCCTGTCATCATATTTGATGTTTTAGAAAACAAGAAGTATTTAGGGAGAATGATTACAATACGATACTTTTGTAATTTTGTGTCACAATTGAATTTTTGACTAGACGCAGAAGTTTGAGAAAAAAGTTTCATATCAAAATTTTAAAACACGCTAGGCAGGATTTTTCCTGATTGCCAAAATTTTAAAGCAGATGGTGATCGTTGGGATTTTGCCGCAAATTCCGACGATCATTTTCAGCTTTCTGACTGAAAATTTTGATAATCATCAGAACCTACTTTAAAGAAGGTCTATGTAGCGTCATTTCTAGAAGTATTTATTACTGTTTTTCTCCAAATGTATTGTTATTGCTCCAATTAATGGAGTGTTAATTAAGTGAGACGTTTAAGAGAAATAATATAATCTAGACAATTATTCTTATGATTAAATTTATTATTTTTGTACACAGAAGAAGGTGAATGAATGCTATGAACTGATAACAGAGCTATCTATCAACTCCATTTCACACAAGCGCAAGTATGAGAGTCCAATAAATAGCCTAAGTGCTGTTATTGATACATTTTACAACTCTGAAAGCTCAAATGATTCATGGGATTTGCAGACTTCTTCCACCTATTCTCCTCATCATCAACTTTTGCCTTTGTTTAAGAAAAGCAGAGTTCAAGAACAGCAAATGAGATTGACATCTTTAAGCAGAGTTTTTGTGGATGTAGTTGGCAGCCCCCCTTAACCATCCACAATTTATTATTTATGGTGCGGCTCTTCCTTGGTCCTTGCGTACTGCAGAATGTATATGCACTGAACTAGGCTTTTATTATGTCTTTTTTGAAAAGAGGGGAAAGAAGAGAGGAGTTGATGGTAGTGGTTGCAGAGGGTTGGTTTTTGGACAGCACAGAGGGTAGAAAAAGAAAGGGTCGTAAAAAAAAGAAGAATATTTGCACTCTGTTTTTTCCTAATTCATGTCAATTTTTTCTCAGGTCCCTGTCATGCATATTTTAAAGTGGACATATTTATATTTATTGGAGTTAATTTGCGATAGTTGAATGGTCATTTGAATAATGGGGCATGCACAATCATGGATCGAGGGTATTTTTCACACCCCCTGCCCCCTTCAATTGGTTGTTAGTATACTCTACTTGTAATATAATTCTGGAAATATAAATGAATATAAACAGAAATGACAAAAAACCAATTCGAGCCCATTGAATTCAGTGTTTCCTTAAGGAATTTAATCCCCTTCTAGTACACAAGGTTATAGATTATTTCTTTCCGGATAGAACGAATTACACATTGGTGTAGTGGTACTTCAAACCTCAGTGTTTCAGCGAACACAAAGTTCGGTAGCAAATCACATTTATTTTTACTTTGTTTGATGCTAAAAGTATGCAGAAGAACGAGAGAAAACTCAGAAAATTATAGTGAAATTCTCATCAAAATAGTGTTGTATTTATAACCAAAGTTGAGCTAAAATCTAAAGAGGTGCAACTCTTCAGAATGGTTGTTTATGCAAAATGGCCACAACATTAATGTCATTACATAAATGGCCATTTACTCAATAATAAAAAGGGAAAATAAAGAGAAAAAATTGAAGAGGGTAGCGGGAGCCCAACCTAGAACAAAAGTAATTACTTATATACCCATAAAAAACCTCTTCCTCTTCCAATATGGGAGTGTGTCAATTTACCAAGGGAAAAAACTTAAAATTTCGCTCAAAATTTTTTATTTCCCTTTATTTCCCATTCACCATCTTTTAAATATTTAATATATTAATTAAATACATAAAAAAACCCTACATTGGTTAGGGGGCATTCCCTCTTTTGGGCCTACATCGATCACGGGTCCGGCTCTAATACCATATAAAATAGTTTTGGGCCTAATTCACACCTTAAAAACTAGCTCGAAGGGAAGAGAATTGTCCGAGCCTTATAAGTAGACTAGGGTCTTCCTGTCCGATGTGAGATTCATTCCATTCATCACAATATTTCACTTGAAGTTGGAAGGAAAAATAAGTATTCAAGTTGGAAAAAATGTGAAAGTTTGAAGTAGTTTTTGAAACATAAAGTTTGACCCAAAAAAAAAAAAAAGAGAAAAGAGAAAAGAATTTGAAATCTGTATAACTTGAAATACACGTGAAGTTTAGCATCTGCAAATAATTATTGGTCAAATTAGTACTTGCAAATATAGTGATAGCTTTTAGTTAGTTTTGCAGAATACCAATTCATACACCAGTAATGTTTTCTATACTGAAGAGTATTCTTTCATCTTTAATAAGAACTTTTAGGTTCGAGCCTTAAGTATGAAGTCATCAAAATAAGGAGATTTTATCTTCCAAAATAGAATTTTCTGACACGAATTCGGATTAGTTTGGCTCCAAAATATTTTATGTGAAAAAATTGAGTTCATTACTCTAATGATCACTCAACTATTCCAAATTATTTTCTAAAGTCACTTTAGTTTCATTTGTAAACAAAGTCATTGAACTATGCATATTGCACTCAGAAGGTCACCTAACTAATTTTTCCAAATTTTTGGATTGCCAAAAACCTATTTTACCCTCTAAATTATAAACATTTATCTTCTTTTTATTTTTTGAAACTTTTTAATATAATAATTCTTGATTTTTAATTTATATTATGGACATACTTATCGAATAAATATTATTTTATAAATTAAAATATAATAGTATTTGAGCATGTATAATGCCGGAATAACAAAATAATGAGCATAGTAAAAAAAAATTAATTAGAAGAATTTTTTAGTAATAATAATCTTAGTACTAACAACAAAAAATCAAAGATTATTTACACAATTCAGAATGAAAGAAAATAAAGGTTGTAAAATGTATATTCCATGCACGTAATATAAAAATAATTATTTAAATAAAGGTATTTTATAATAGACATTATATATTCTTGAAAATTATCTCAATTATATTATTATGTTTCTACCAACTTTCCTATGACATAAAATAATGTCAACGGAAAGCAGAGGGACTATCTGTATAGGGTAAATTATGCTATGTTAAGTCGTGCATGGAATATATATAATATAATTGAGCATAATTTTCAAGAATATATAATGTATATTATAAAAATATTTACATCAAATAATTATTTTTATATTACGTACATGAAATATATATATATTTCACAACCTTTATTTTCTTTCATTATGAATTGTGTAAATAAATTTTTGAATTTTTGTTGTTAATACTAAAATTATTATTACAAATAAATTATTCTAATTAATTCTTTTACTATATTCATTTTTTTATTATTCCATCATTATCGATGCTTAAATACTTTTTATTTTTTAATTTATAAATAATATTTATTTATTCTATAGGTAAGTCCATAATATAAATTAAAAGGGGAAAAATCATAATATTGAAAAGTTTTAAAAAAATAAACATTTATAATTTAAAGAGTAAAATAGGTATTTGGCAATTCAAAATTTGGAAAATCTAGTTGAGTGACCTTCTTAGTGCAATAGGCATAGTTCGGTGACTTTGTTGTTACAAACGAGAGAAAAGTGACTTTAGAAGATAATTTGAGATAGTTGAGTGACCATTTGAGTAATGAGACATGTACAATCATGAACCGAGGGTATTTTCCATACCCCTGCCCCCTTCAATTGGTCCGGAGGCATTCCCTCTTCTTGGGCCCACATCGACCACGAGTCCGGCTCTGATATACCATATTAAATAAGTTTTGAGCCTAATTCACACCTTAAAAACTAGCTCGAAGGGAAGAGAATTATCTGAGCCTTATAAGTAGATTAGGGTCTTCCGGTCCGATGTGAGATTCATTCCATTTATCACAATATTTCACTTGAAGTTGGAAAGAAAAATAGAATATTCAGTTGGAAAAAAATGTGAAAGATTGAAGTAGTTTTTGAAATATAAAGTTTGACCCAAAAAAAAAAAAAGAGAAAAGAATTTGAAATCAATATAACTTGAAATACACGTGAAGTTCAGCATCTGCAAATAATTATGGTCAAGGTCAAATTAGTACTTCCAAATATAGTGATAGCTTTTAGTTACTTTTGCAGAATACCAACTCATAGACCAGTAATGTTTTCTATACTGAAAAGTATTCTTTTATCTTAAATAAGAGGTTTTAAGTTCGAACCTTAAATATGAAATTATTAAAATAGTGAGGCTTTATCTTTCAAAGTATAGAATTTTCTGATACGAATTCGGATTAGTTTGGCTCTAAAATATTTTATGTGGAAAAACTTCCATATTCAAGAATATGAAATCAGATATAGACCCATCCTAGAACCAGAAACCTAATATGACCTGGTGTACACACTGCTAATAGAATATGGGACAAGTACATAAATCCAAGACTCCAAGGTTTATGGCAGAAAATTATTTCCAGAACATATCTGATAAGGGAGGGAGATTTTGTTTGTATCTGAAGTGTGAAGGGGAGATAAAGGGTTTTGTTTCTTTGTCTGGAGTTTTTAAAGTTTGTAGGGGGTTATTGGATACGTGTTTGTCTGTATGTCTCTGTCTTTATTTATGTCGAATTTTACCTCTGTTCCACCCTCAAATTACTTTAAAAAATTAATTTCATTCATACTTCCTTTATTTCAATTTATGTAAATCTATTTGATTGATACCGAGTTTAAGAGAAAAATGAAGATTTTTAGAATTTATAATTCTAAACAAGTCAAAAAAGGCCCCAAAGTATTTGTGTAATTATAAAAGCTTTTTAGGGGTAGAATTGTAAGTTTAAGATAAATTTTTACCAAATTTAAAAATGAGTTATTCTTTTTGGAACGGACCAAAGAGGAAATAAGTTCATATAAATTGGAACAGAGGGAGTAGTAAAAAGTATTAACATTATAGATTATTTAAAAATTAATTACAAGTGTTGTTTGCGATGAGCTTAATCCGATCACCATGAAAATATAGGTGAAATTCAAAATTAGCCAGATTTACAAGTGGTAATTAAAAAATAATCACAGTTTCAAAAGTAATTGAAATTTAGCCGTTTTTCATGTAAAGATAAATTTGGACGAAAATACTGTTCAAAATTTGGAAAATATTCCAGTATAATATACTGGAGTTCGAATTCTTTACATGTTAACTTCCAGCATAATATACTGGAGTTCCACAATAATATACTGATCCAGCATAATATATTGGACGTTCATACGCAGGTGGTCCAATCTCTAGTATATTATGCTGGAACTTTCCGTGTTGCAGCAAAATATTGACTATTTTTTAATGAATTTACAAATGCTAGCTATTTTTCAATTATCAATCCAAAAAATTATTATATTATGTGATTTTGTTCACCTTAGGTATTGTATTCCTTGTTGCTATTATTTGGTATCACTTATCCTGTATCTCTCCTTTTTTTTAAATCTTCCATCTTTCTTCCTCCCTTGCTTTCCTCTTCTTCTTCTTTTTCTTGCCCTTCCTGAGCCGATGGTCTATTGGAAACAACCTCTCTACCTGCATTAGGTAGGGGTAAGGTTTACATATAGACCACCCTTCCCAGACCTCACTTGTTGGGATCAAACTGGGTTTGTTGTTGTTGTTGTTATTCTCTTTAGTCATGCTGGTGAAGTTTTTGGTTTTGCTTTAAGAGGTCGGAGGTTCGAACCTGGACAAGAACATATTTTTGAAAAATCTCTTGTTAAAAATTATGATTAAGTAGAATTGAACTCAACCTCTTCTAACTTGACTTTACAAAAAGTAATGCACTAAGACTAGTATATATAATTTTTTTTTACGTACGCCCATGTGCATGCAGTTGTTACTTGTTAGCACTTCCAATGAGTAAGCGAAAGAAAATTTAGCAGCCTTAGGACCCTTGCCAGGAATTGGAAATACACTTGAATAAAAAGTCAATATATAACCATTTGATTTCGGAAATTATGACATCTGTACCATGAGAAATTAAATGAAGTGTGTGTGATGACCCGCCATGTCATCATGTCACATAGGCGTCATTTGACATATATTAATGTCATGTGAAAGCTTACATAAGAGGAAGACTAATATTTGTAAGAAGATTCTAGAGAAATATGGATATTTCCTTAGGAAGACCCTAGATCCTTATGGATTTGCTAAGAAAGTCTTTGGAATCTTCTAGTCTTGTAGAAAATTCTAGAGAAGGGACTTACTTGTAAATATTAAGGACTTGTGGAACAATTATTTACACACTAGCCCCTAGGTGATTAGTATAAATAGGGGGGCCATTCATTTGTAATTCATCAAGCAAACAATTCAAGTTCTCTTTAATACAAAGCTTCCTTTAATAACTCTCCTGTGTTCTTTCTTCCATTCTCTTAGTGATCTTGAGTATAGTAAGACTGACTTGGCATAGTAAGACCGTGAGCAAATTGTGCAAGATCGTGAGCGAGTTGTCAAGTGACGCACGTGTATTTAGTTAACAACTAAGGACGTGACATGTGTCTCCTCCTTATATTATGTCTTTCGAAGTTTTTGCACATGATCCCTTAAAATAATGTTTAATAGTCTAATCATAAGATTTTATTTCTAGAATACCATTTATCTCTATGTTAAATGTCTCACTTATTTTATTACTCCATTAATTGGAGCAGTAAAAATGAAAAAAAAGGGTCCATAAGGGTTGACTGAGTTGGTTGGGTGAGTGTTTTTTCACATAGGAGATCTAGATCGATTTCCCTCACCAGCCTCCTCAGTCATAACTCATTACATCGGACTTACTTAGTGCAGTGGTTTGCAAGTTATTGCTCATTAAACACGTCACCTAGTGCACACTCAAAAGATGGCGGCTACAGATTTTCCTTGGAATATTTTCAAAAAAGAAAAAGTGAAAAAGGGATAAATACCTCTTATTTTTTAAAAATGTCAAAACAATTCAATTTGTTACAACAAATTTTATACTTTGAAATCGGTTTTGATAATGCATCTGTAGCATGCGAAATCACAGAATATCGATTCGTCGAATTATTAGATATGTAAAAAAAAAAGTAAAAATGTTAACAGTTAATATAAAAAATGACATTGCTCATCATTATAATAATTTAATTATTAGTCTACTTTTTAAAATATGACATCACATATGAAATATCCTGCTATACCAAGAAGTATCATAGTAAAAGTCGTAATGGTAGTACTAAAAAAGCTTAGTGTATGGGTCAAAATCTGACCAGACAGGAATCGGCGTGGGAAGGGATGAAGAAGGTTACTTGAAACTGCCTTGTCCATACCATGCTATAACGACACGCACCTCGGCCACGGTCGAGGTCATGTATTTGGAATATCTGAGAGGCGAATTGGATATCATGGCATTTCAAGGGGTCAACTCGTAATATAGTCAAATGACTAAAATATAATGGTAAATGACCGTTGGATAAGAGAGAAGATCTAGTATATAAACTAAGTGAGAAGAAGACGAAAATGGGAGAGCGGAACAAATAAAAACATAGACACATTCTCTAAAGAAGGGAGGGATGATCATCTTTCTCTCTCATGAAGGCGACAGAAGCAAAGAAGCTCAAATTTCCAACATAGATCGTTAGTCTCATCACACCCAATGTATGGGGTTCTACCTTATTAAAGATCGGTGACATTTTCATCCGTGTATTCCTTATTGATTGTTAAATATTATGAAAATCATCATCTTCTTCCCATATAGTGTGATTTAATCAATATTATAGTTAAATATTATATGTGCTATGCTTGCTTACTCACATCTTCTATTATAGATCTGAAATAAATTATCGTTGGCTATGGTTTACCTAAAGCCTTCTTATTTAATTAGTTTAGCAAAAAGCTCAATACTTTTTATTCAAATAATTTGGCGCCATCTGTGAGGATTTCTTAGCCAAAATATTAGTTTCCTTCAGATCTAAACCTGCCAAAGTATCACTTTCCGGCTATCATAGCCTCACCAAATCGAAAAAGTGATAGGTAAGCTTTTGAGATAACCAAACCAATCTGGGTCAGATCTCTACATGAAATTAAAATTTGGTCTGATGTCTAAGCAAAACCCACACCTCGCTTGTAGTGATGGGTTCGGCATGTCATGTCAGTACTCAAAGCGGGATTACGGCCACTACGCACTTAGCATGCCAGGAATCCTACGTGCCGTATTTACGTTATATGCCGATCTGTAGTTCCACCTCTTAGGAAGGTACGATAGCCTACTCTATGATTCTTTGAAATAACCGACTTATCCTGCTTTATTTTTGTACCCATGTGCACCATTGGGATTTATGTATAGGGTATATAATATTTCCCTTATTATCTGTGCACATCAGGCGGGGTTGAATCGGGACTTGAGCTCGAGATCCCAATGGGCAAGGTAAGTTTAGCCCATAAGAAGCCTAGACGCGATTAAAGGCGAAGCCAAACATGGGGCTGCCAATCCAAAACCGTCATTCGAGTATGGGATGGAACAGGTCGCCTTACAGCACCCCCTTTCGCCGACTTACCAGGTCAAGGTAACAAGAAATTTTGTTTGGATCTATCATTTCTCGATTTCTCTTTTTGGTCAAACACAAGGAATATGAGCATTCTCACGGGTACACGAACAAGGAACATACGCTACTGAACGCACCAAGCAAAACCCTCCACACCATACCGTACTGCAATTAACAGACAAATGGCTCAAGACAAGCTGGTATTACTAAGAAAATCTCCATGAGCTGGGACTAAGTAGTGAGCCCGTGGAACGTACAGTCCTTCCGACACAAGCAGAACTTGAACGCAAAAAACTTGCATGCGTATTCTCCATGACAATCTTACGCCAATTCAGCCGACCAAATATTGTGAATCACGTCTGAACTTCGTTTTGTCGTAGGGCACCCAGAAGCCCTAGAAATAAGTTCGTCGCTCGTTCTGATCACTGCCTCTCCAGGTCGAGCAAAGAAAAGACTAGGTAAACTGGGACTCCACTGACACATACACACTGCAATGACGCATAGCGTTCTCCAATGAAAACAAAATTAAACAAATCGGAACTCATCCCTACGCACAGTACTCTCCAATGAAAATAAAATTAAACAAATCGGGACTCACCCTAACACACACATAAACAATGCAACAATGAGAAATGTTCTCACAATAAAATTTATGCAACAGGAAAACCCGCTCCATCGCCAAACGGGTTACAATATGACCTCGCTCGAATTAACACCCCTATGACCATCAGCCATCGCCAAACGGGTTACAATTCGATCTTACTCGAATTAACGCCCTTACGGCCATCGGCCATCGCCAAATGTGTTACAATTCAACCTCGCTCGAGTTAACACCCTTAAGGCCATTGGACATCGCCAAATGAAAGGAAAGTTTGACCTCGCTCGAACTCATAATGAGTTACAATTTTGACCTTGCTCGAATTCATACCCTTATGGTCGTTGGCCATCACCGAGTGGAAGTAAAAATTCGCTCACCTGAATCAACAAATCAAAGTTCAACCTCATCGAACTCATAACGGGTCATAGTTCAACCTCACATGAGCTCGCCCCCTGCCATAGCTAAACTTGCCATACAAAATTGATTTCGCCCCAGTTAGCAAATCAAAACTTTGACCTCGCTCGAATATATAAGTTAAAATTGACTTCGCCCAAGTTAGAAACTCTAAATTCAACCTCGCTCGAATATATAAGTCAAAATTGACTCGCCCAAGTTGGCCACTCTGAGTTCGACCTCGCTCGAATACACAAGTCAAAACTGATTCCGCCCAAGTTGGTGAATTAAATTCGACCTCGCTCGAATATACAAGTCAAAACTGATTTCGCCCAAATGGGCAAATCAGAAGTAGAGCTCGCTCAAATTTGCAAATCAAAGGGGACTTCCTTCGAACTCAAGAAACAAGATCCTATCCCGCTCGGATCAAGCAAACTAAACTCGACCTCGTCCGAATTCCCAATTAAAAATCAGGGACTTATTATCAGGAAATCGGAAGGTCTTTGTGAGAAAAGATAAAGGAGCGAGAAAGTCAAAAGATGCATAAACAAAGGCAAAGCAACTATTTTATTCAAATGTACGTGCGCAACAGCCGCGCCTTACAAAAGGCAAAAAATGGGCCCTCAAGAAAAAGATGAAAATAAACAACAAAGGAACAAAAAAAACAAAGTACAAAGGCTGAAACAATGTTTTACTCGGCGTCATCTCCTCCGTTGTTCTCCCCAGCATCATCATCATCATCAGAAGGAAGTCCATCTTCAATCTCAATACCCTCACCGGCCTCCGATGTCGTAGGGTCGTAACCGCAGGCAATACGAGCCTCGTGTGCCTTCACCCTATCCCCAGCATCATCATCATCATTAGAAGGAATTCCATCTTTAATCTCAACACCCTCACCGGCCTCCGATGTCGTAGGGTCGTAACCGCAGGCAATACGAGCCTCGCGTGCCTTCACCCTAGCATTTTCAAAATCGGCCTCAGGAACACTCCCCGTCTCCCATAAACCCTTGTATATATGTATATCGTTGGGCCTCAGCATGGACCCTAGCTCATACAAATGGCGGGGGGCAGCAGCAGAGGCAGATTCTTGAGGGATAGCCTGAGCCAACAGTTGCACCTTCTCGGCCTCAAGAACCGCGACCCAGTCTACCAAGCTCAAAGCTTTCCGATCAATTTCACTAATACGCTCCTCGAGCCGCACCTCCTCAGTGTGGCCGTCGCCCTCTCATATTGCTGCTCAGACATGAGGATGCGGATAGTGTCTTCTAGCACTGTTGCTCTCGCTAAAGCCGATACCCGAGCCCCCTCGGCTCTCTCCAACTCGGTCACCTTCTTTTCTTGCTCGGCCACCTTCTCCGTCCATTCTGCACTTAGATCGGCAACCCAGGTGGCATTCGGTTCAAGCTCGGCCCACAAAGACTGCACTTTTTCCTGAAGGTCTTCACACTTCGCTGCCCACTTCGAGCTCCTCATCCTTAGTATGGAGTAACTCATCGTGCTTGCTGCACCTGCGGATAGACCGCATCAGTTCCTTATCTCTTTTCTCCAACTCTTCCCTAATGGACTAAGTATTGCCGCCCGCCCTAAGTTGCGCGTGCATCTCACGGCACTTGTCACGGTACTGACGATACTTCGCGGCCATCTTCAGAAAGACTTCGGCCTAGTCTCAGCCTTACGAGCGATCTCAATCTCCAGCATGTAAGTCTACAAAAATAGAGTGGGAAGAAAAATAGGGGAGAAATTAGCTAAGACAAAATAGCGCAAAATAAAGAAAATGGAAAAAAGAAACACACCCTCAAGGCCATCTCGGCCATGCCTCGTGACAAAGCAAAATTGTTGATCTCCCGGAGAGACTCGCTCTCGGAGGCAAAACACTCAAAGTTGAATTGAGGCACCAACTCCACCGTGTCCTCCAAAAGATTAAAATCCGATGGAATCTTGAGTACACGAGAAAGACCTTCCGCCCTTACATCGACCCTGGTAAACCTTCCTTGAACATCCTCATATCCTCAGGGTTGATGTTAGAATCCAATTCATAATCATCCACAACCACGTCTTTCCCCCTCTTATTGGCCGAAAAAGGGGCGTGGTTCTGCCGAGATGGCGATGGACCAATCAAAACAACCACGGCAATCCCCGAACTTTGCCCCCCCGCCACGGTGGTCTCTTACGCAACCGGAATAGACGTTACCTCTACACCACGGTCGGTGTCACCACTAGATTCAATTACCGCCAAAGTAGGGGTCGCCCCTCGAGGATGTCTCAACTAAAGATGCTCCCTCTAACAACCTCTACCTCTTTGACGACACCTCTTCGCTACTGTTGCGAGAAGGATCGCCCGTTGAACATGTAGACATGTAATTTTGACCCACGCATTAGAATCACCTCTAATAGTCCTAGTATTTTTAGGATATTTATTCAGGTTTATTCTTATAGGATCTCACTTTATTATTAATTTTAGTTCTATTTTTAAAAGCACAAAAATTGAAAAAATACAAAAATAGCTTCATTATATATTTTCTTATTTTTAACTTAAGGCCATTAGTATTTTATAGCAATATCTTTTGTTTAACTATGATTTTAACTCTTGTTTTAATCCATAATATATTATAATATATATATATATATATATATATATATATATATATATATAGAGAGAGAGAGAGAGAGAGAGAGAGAGAGAGA
>MU782015.1:28169-41142 GCA_026770625.1 Nicotiana glauca
TTGGAAAAATCATGGTTAAAAGTGGGTCTTTTTAAGTAAAATGTTTGAATTTTTGTGATGATATGTTGGTACCGGACTTTCTCTTGTTCGTTTTTAAGGTTTAAGGCTCTGTTGATGGTTTCATATACTAAATCTTACTTCATTAGTAAATGTGTTTCATGTGTAATAGGGATGTCATCATTTGGATATTTTCTGTTGCATTCTGTGATTTGCATTTGTCTGAGATGATGAAGAATAGGCTAAGGGACCTGGGCTAACAGAAATCAAAGTGTTTAAGTTTAAATGTTTTGTTTCGTTATTTCTTTAGTCGCTAGTAACATGTTTAGGCCGACCACACCTGGGTAGGCGAACTTTAGGATTTTTGTTAATTTGAGGCGAGAGGTCGTTCCCCTAGTTGAATTTATTCGGGGAATGCCCCGAGGGATTTGTGTATATTTATTTTCAGGGATATGCCCCGAAGTGAATGTAATTGGAGGGTGTGGCGAACATCATTGAAGAAGTAGCATAGCATAGGATAATTTAGAATCGTAGTTTTACTTCTTTTAATTTTCTTCCATTTAGGTGGGGACGACCTAGACCTCTTGTGTGTTTATTCTATTTTTGTGTGTTTTACCTCAATTTGAGTGTTCTGAAAGCCAACTTGATCATGTACGCAACCGTGACCTTCACGGGACTTGGGGAGTGCCTAACACCTTCTTTCCGAGTAAACTGAACCCCCTTACCCTAATCTCTGGTGCGGACTTGGTTTTAGAGTTTGAAACGTTTTAAAAGGAAAAATCATTTTGAAAACGGTGACCTGGCACACCGAAAACAATGTCAGGTGGCGACTCTGAGTTTTCCTTTTTAATACAATTTTGTCACTTTTCAAATGAAAAATCCTTTTCAAGCTTTTACTAAAATCTTTTTATTTATTTAAGAGGGTTTAGTGAAGTTTTGTTTAAAAAAAAATGGGTGTGACATCTCTGGCGACTCTGCTGGGGAACATTGCGGGTTCGAGCTAGTACTTGATTTTGTTGGCTTTTAGAATATTTGGTTGAGGTTTTTATGCTTTTTCATTAGCTTTACTTAATTTTTATTATGTTTTTATATTTTTTTTATTTGCTAGTTGCTTATTTGTTTATAATTTTTGCTTTATCTGTTTACTGCTTTATAACTATCATCATATGCATTACCCGGTCAATTCTTTCTGCAACAAGTCTCGGAGCACGCGTCGCGTGTACGAACTCTTTGTTGAGTCACCCTTAATTTAGGAGGGGGGGNCATACGCTCCCCCGAATCGCCTTGTTAGTGAACCCCAAACTTAGGTCAGCCTTTAGGTCATTTTATTTGCATCATGTCATTTAGACCTAGCAGGGCTCGGTCCCAGGTACCGTGTCCCTTTGTAGGAAACTTGTCCAAATTTGGTCAAGATGGGCCCATGGCCCAAAATGACATGTAATCATCCTATGTGCTAAATGTCGCATCTTTGAGGGTAAAAAGGTCATTTGGCGGACCGATGTTTAGGAAAGAAGGGTGAAAAAATGAAGAAAATAGGGCCCGGTTACATTTTTCTTTCACAACTTTTTCAACAAAAGACAAAAATTGAAAATAGAAAATCCAAAAAGAGAGATTTTACACTTTTCCATTATTTTCCAAAAATTCAAAAAATTGAAAATGGAAAATCCAAAAAGATTTTACACTTTTCCATCATTTTCCAAAAGATTCAAAAAATTGAAAATGGAAAATCCAAAAAGATTTTTCACTTTTCCATCATTTTCCAAAAGATCCAAAAAATTGAAAATAAAAAAAAATCCAAAAAGATTTTACATTTTTCATTATTTTTCAAAAAGACAAAATATAGTTTTTTTTCAAATTAATTGCATCTTCCCGAACTACGCGAACCTGATTCTCGTCTTCCGGAGCATGATACGTAGGCAACCCACGTAGGGTCCGGTCTTCCTTGTAGGTCTTAGGTCCTTGGCTTCCGGGGTCGTAGCCAAATTTTGCATCTTTAGCCACTTTTGGCCACACCGGCCATTTTTGCCAAAATAGGAATATTTCTCAAAGTAGTTTGTTATCCCCTATCTTAGAGCTTTGGGTCTACAATAAAGTATCCTATCGATTCTAAGGTTCATTCCGGTCGAATTTGCATGTCTAGCTACTTTTGGCCACATCGGCCATTTTTGCAGAATATGGTTATTTTCGCAAAAGTGGTTCAATTACCCATTTCTTAAAATCCGGAGTTTACAACTCATGGTCATATCACGTTAAGGTCCATTCATGTCGTGTTTGTGTCCCTAGCCACATTTGGCCACATCGGCCATTTTTTTTTTAAAAAAAAGGGTCCATTTTCGCAAAGTAGTTTTTAAGGCCATGATCGTTGGGATATTGGAGTCATGTAAGCTTTAAATGGAGCACTTTTCATGCATTAGGGGTCAACTTTGTCAAGTTTGCACTATAGCCACTTTCAGCCACTTAGGACATTTTGCAAAAATATAGCCAAACTGTGTCTCGCATTTGTCCACTAGGAAATGTTGTGGTGTCACGTGGTGACCTGAGTCGCTAACCATGTTTTATTCATTCAGGTATGGACCCGCTGATTCGATCCAAAGTGCTGATGGTAGTAAATATTCCTAGGAAGTTAACTAAGTGGTGGAAAATGTTTTCATCAATAGAGCAGCATGAGTTAATGCAGAAATTGGGCACCTTGACTTCCCTTCTTGATATCACACCCCGCCCAGACTTGGTGGAGGCGATGCTGACTTATTGGGATCCGCAAAATTTGATCTTCAGATTTGGAGAGTGTGAGATGACTCCTACTTTGGCGGAAATGTCCGGTCTCACTCGTTTAAGCTATATAGGCAAGGACATGATATTCCCCCAAGACCACTCTAGGACAAGATTCCTCAGTGACTTGGGCCTGAAAGATAATAAGCATTTAAAATGCCTCGAGCAGTCCTGGATATCCTTGGATTATTTGTTTGCTAGATTTGGACCACATGATAGCTTTGACGTCTTTTGGGATGAGTTTTGCACAACCAAAGAAAAGTGGCAAAGACGTCGCCTCGAAGCTTTCAGCCTTGCTTTGTTGGGATTATTGGTTTTTCCATTAGATGAGAGGCACATTAGCACCCGTTTGCAGTCAGTGGTAATGGCACTATTTCATAAGAAGAAACGCAAAACCATTACTGTTGTGCCGATGATCTTAGCAGAGTTGTACCGAGCCCTGAGTGAGGTTAGGGGAGGTGTCAGGTATTTTGAGGGAAGTAACCTTTTGTTACAATTGTGGATGATGGAGCATTTGCACACTGCTTCTTTACTTTGTCCTATCGACCGTGCCTTGAGGGATCGGGTGGTATGCATCGAGCGTAGGATGAAATCTCCTAAGTTTTCATACCCAGTAGGTGTTACAGCTTGGATTGAGTTCCTTGGTTTGAGGACAAATGGGAATGTTTTGTGGGCTTACCTTTGGCTACCTTTAGATGATATTTTGGTAGGATGCCTCATGCAGCCTTTCCTGATGCTGATAGGACTCAAGTGTGTTAGGCCGTACACTCCTGTTAGAGTAATGCGACAGTTGGGTAGAAGACAAGAGGAGCCTCCAACTTTGAATCTCCGGAGGCACATCATGAATTTTAGCAAAAAGGCGGCTGATGAAATCAAGTGGGTGCAATACTGGAACAATGCAAAGAGGATGAGGAAAAATACATTAGTAAAGGACATTGGCAGGCCCGAGTGTACTCAGGAGTATCTAATTTGGTTACAGTCCATCCCACCAGGGGTCAGTATCCCGTTGCCAGCACAACTTAGGGGTCGCGCAGCCCAGACAGATGATTTTGAGGAGGCCTCGGACCAAGATCCTTGGAACAAGCTTGAGTTGATAAAGTCTCAGTTAGCAGGATTGGCAGCAAACGTGGAGCAGCATAGCCAGTATTTGTTTGGGGTCGGCCTTCAAGATGCGGGGGCACATGCCAGGGTTTTTGTTCCCAGTGTTGGTGTTTCTTTACGAGGCATGTTGGAGAGTTTGAGTATGACGGGCAGCCCAGAACCATCCCATCCAGGACCGTCGCACCCAGGAGCAGCTTGAGGAGTCGTTCTATTTAGATATTTTGAGATTGTCTTATATTATCTTTTACCTTCGTGTCTTGTTTAGGAGCACTTACTTCTTTAGGTGGTGTCAGAGTCTATCGTAGTGTAGTCGAGTCTGTCATGTCTTTCGTTATCGTGCTTCCCTTTGTATTTTAACATTGAAAAGTTTTAAATGAAAAATCCCAAAAGAATTTTGTTTTTAGTTTATTTTTCCATCACTTTCCAGAACTACGCTTGGTCTGATTTATGAGGGACATGATACGTAGGCAACCTACATCGGGTTCGATCGAATCATTTTTGGTTTTAAAATAAATAAATAAATTAAAAAAAAAAGAAGAAAAAGAAAAAAATGGAGTGAAAAGAGGTGTTGGAAAAGAAAGAGAAGGATGGACAAATGAGCGAAACTGGGATGATGCCATATAACCTTGCGACCCTCAAAGCCATTCTAGAACCGATAACTGTTGCTAGGTGCATTGCACATAATGTGATATTATTATTTGATAAATGCCCTAACGCTAACATGGTGGTTTTATGGTTGTCCTCTGTTATCTTTATTTACATTCAGGAAGGTGGTTAGTTTGTTGGCATCCTGGCAAGTCATCCATACAATACCCGATCAAAGCGTCAAACAGTCATGGCTAGCAAGGAAACAGACACTGCAGTTGTAGACCCACCAAGGGAGATTGTTGAGTCGGAATCGGAACTGCAAGAGGAGGTCCCGAGGTTGAGGCATCAAATGGCGGAGATGTATCGAGCCTGGAGTAAGGGACACCCTCCACCTTCGTTCCCTACCAACTATACAGAAAACCCTGCTTCTATTCCACCAATCTCTCAATCCCAGATGCCCAATACCATTGATCTTTCCCCACAACACGCACCTGGATTCACCCCTTACTACAACTACCCCGGCACTTCGGCCCAAACCTTTCATGCCCCACTAGCCAAAACAACCTCGTACCCTGTTCCGACTTCCGCTCCTATTTTTGTACCCCCTCCACAAGCTACCCTCCACCGATCCTCTAGTGAGCCCGCATTCCCCGCTCCAGATACCCACTACTATGCACCGGAGCCCACCTTCAAAGTCCCAGATCCTTATTCTTACACTCCCCAATTTGAGCCTCATGTTGAAACTGATAAACCATCCAAGAACGCAGAGCAAGAAGAGATGTTTAGGAAAGTACAGAGTCTGGAGCAATCATTGAGAAATATGCAAGGTCTGGGAAACCAAGTGAGTGTAGCTTATAAAGATTTGTGTTTGTTCCCCGATGTCCAGTTACCTGCCGGGTTCAAGATGCCCAAGTTTGACTTGTATGATAGACATGGGGATCCTGTAGCCCATCTGAGAGGTTATTGCAGTAAGATGAGAGGCGCTGGGGGAAAAGACGAATTACTGATGGCGTATTTCAGCCAGAGTCTGAGTGGGGCAGCTCTAGAATGGTACACCCGCCAGGATGCTAGTAGGTGGTACACATGTGATGATATGGCTCAGGCCTTCGCTCGGCACTTTCAGTACAATATAGACATTATTCCTGACCGCCTATCTCTGACCAAGGTGGAAAAGAAACCCAGTGAAAGTTTTAGAGAATATGGGTTCCGATGGAGGGAGCAAGCTGCACGAGTCAATCCTCCGATGGAAGAGGACGAGATGGTTAAATATTTTCTTCAAGCCCTGGAACCCACTTACTATGGTCACTTGATCTCAGCCATTGGTAAGTCTTTCAATGATGTGGTGAAGATGGGAGAAATGGTGGAAGAGGGCCTCAAGACGAGTAAGATCATGAGCTATTCTGCTATAAGAGCAACCACCCAGGCAATCCTGAGTGGTACCGGAAGTTTGCTAGGCAAGAAGAAGAAGGAAGATGCTGCTATGGTTGTCTCCGGATCATGGCATGGCCCAAGGAGTTCACCTCATCAATACACCCACCCTTGACCCCGACCTCAAACCTATACCCAAGCTCCATATAATCCACCTCAACATTACTTTTCCCCGCAAAACCCCCAATACTCAGCCAGGCCATCCCAATACCTTGTTCACCATGCACAGTCATATGCTCAACCCCCTCCTTACCCGCAATGGCGTGCTCCAGCTCCACAAAATACCTATCTGCCTCCACAACCCTACCAAAACCCCAATGTGTCACGTTTTCGACCAAGGCCAGATTATAGGAGAGATAGGCAGCAGCGAAAACAAACGTTTACCCCACTAGGAGAATCCTATGCCAGTTTGTTTCAAAGGTTAAGGCAGTTGGACGTCTTGAGGCCGATTGAGTCAAAGATACCAAATCCCCCTCCGAAGAACCTCGATTATTCCCTGAGATGTGCCTATTGTTCTGATGCTCCAGGGCATGACATAGAGAAGTGCTGGCATTTGAAAACGGCAATCCAGGAGCTCATCGATTTAAATCAAATTGTAGTCCAAAGCCCAGATGCGCCAAACATCAACCAAAACCCTTTGCCAACCCATAAAGAAACACATATGATTGAAATAGTTCACAAGGATGGGGAGTCCAAGAAGCCTTCTAAGTCCGTCATGATGATTCGGGCCAGTGAAAGTAGTTTGGTTAAAGCTCCAGACTCTACCAAAACAGCACCCTCGACAGTTGAAGAGGTGACAGAAAAGCTGAGCTCGAAGCCACCAGTGTTGGTCGTGAAAGGGCTGTCGAAAGATATTGGGGCAAGTCCGGAAAGTTCAAAAGTGGTGGTACCAGGGATTCCAAGTAAGCCTGTTATAGTTGTGAAAGGGGCTCCTATCACCCCTATCATCATTAAACCAGTGACCCAGCTGCTAGTGGTTGATGCCAAGGCTATTCCGTGGAATTACAAACGAGTGATAGTAACATACAAAGGAAAAGAAATAGAGGAAGAAGTTAATGAAACTGGAGGATTGACTCGATCTGGGAGATGTTTCACCCCAGAAGAACTAATAAAGCCAAGCCGTCCAAAGATAGCCAACTGCCAGTAAAGAAATCAGTCACCGAGGAAGAGGCTGAGGAGTTCCTGAAAGAGATGAAAGTGCAGGATTATTCCATCGTGGAGCAGTTAAGGAAAACACCAGCTCAAATTTCTCTTTTATCTTTGTTGATACATTCTGATGAACATCGCAGGGTCTTGATGAAGATTTGGAATGAGGCCCACGTCCCTGATACGATCACGGTAAATCACCTGGAAAAAATGGCTAGCAAGATCTTTGAAGTCAACAGGATCACTTTCTCAGATGATGAACTTCCTATGGAGGGTACAGAGCACAATCGAGCTCTTTATCTCACGGTAAAGTGCGAAGATTCTGTTGTCTCAAGGGTTTTGGTTGACAATGGCTCTAGTGAGAATATTTGTCCACAGTCTACTCTGCAAAAATTGAAGATTGGCACCGAAAGAATCCATCTGAATAGTGTGTGTGTTCGTGGCTTTGATGGGGGAGGTAAAGATTCCATCGGAGACATAATGCTCGAATTGTCAATAGGTCCAGTTGAGTTCACCATGGAATTCCAAGTGTTAGACGTGGCTGTCTCCTATAATCTGTTATTGGGCAGGCCCTGGATACATGCTGCTAAGGCAGTCCCGTCTTCTCTGCACCAAATGGTGAAGTTCAAATGTGACAGGCAAGAAATAGTTGTGCACGGTGATGATGACTCGTCAGCTTGTAATGACACAATTGTTCCATTTATCGAAGCTGAAGATGATACGGGACCTTGGGTCTATCAGACGTTCGAAACAGTTTCTGTCGAGAAAGTTCCTGAAGGAGGACACATTCCGGGCCCTAAGCTTTCCTCCGCGTCTGTCATGGTTGCGAATGAAATGTTAAAGAATGGTTTTGTGCCGAGCAAGGGTCTGGGCTCATCTCTGCAAGGTATTGTACATCCAGTGCGCCTTAGTGGGAATCCTGGTACGTTTGGTTTGGGATTCACGCCCATAGAGACGGGCATGAAAAGAGTTAAAAATCTGAAACAGAAGGCATGGTCGCTCCCCAAGCCCATCCCACACATCTCTAAGTCTTTTGTCAAACCCGAAGCCGAAAAACCTCCAACCTCCTCAATACCAAAACCTGTGGTCGATGTTGATGAAGAGCTGATCAAGAGGTTCCAAAGTCTGTTTGAAGGGGTCAACATGGTAAAAGTTGGTGAAGGCTCTAGTAAAGCAGATATGCAGCTCGTTGGCCCAAATATGAAGCTTAGCAATTGGGAAGCTACTCCTCTCCCCACCAGGAAGGAGTTTTGGTAGTTTGCTTTGTTTTCCTTTCTGTTATCTGGGTTATTCCAGGGTTGTAATCCAGATTTTTAGTTTTGTTTGTTTTGATGTTCAAACCCTTCTATCCTTTTATTTTCAATGAAATGCAATTTTCCATTTTTCGTTATTCTTAATAGTGTTTTATTTTGTTCTTTTCTTTTTCTTGGTACAGTTCTTTTTATGCCGGTTGCAACGATATGACATGCATGAAGAATTTTTAGTCGAGTCTTAAAAGCCAATCTAATTCTGAAATAGCAATCCAAGAGGTAAAATGTGATGATGAAATAGAATATGATGAGGAAACAGCATTTGAGGAAATCAGTAAAGAGCTAAAGCAATTTGAAGAAAAACCAAAGCCTAATTTGAGCGAGACTGAAGCAATCAACTTAGGGGACCAGGATGATGTTAGGGAAATCAAGATAAGTGTGCATTTAGAACCACAAGTTAAAGAGGAAATAATCAAAACATTGTTTGAGTACAAAGATGTCTTTGCATGGTCATATGATGATATGCCGGGCCTGAGCACTGATCTGGTAGTTCATAAATTGCCGACTGATCCAGCGTTCCCTTATGTTAAGCAAAAGTTGCGAAAGTTCAAGACTGATATGAGTGTGAAGATCAAAGAAGAAATCACAAATCAGCTTACTGCAAAGGTCATTCGGGTCACTCGATATCCCAGTTGGTTAGCCAATGTTGTGCCGGTACCGAAGAAAGATGGAAAGACTAGGGTGTGCGTCGATTACCGTGATCTCAACAAGGCGAGTCCAAAGGACAACTTTCCACTTCCAAACATTCACATATTGATTGATAATTGTGCAAAGTATGAGATTGGTTCTTTTGTGGATTGTTATGCGGGCTATCACCAGAGTTTAATGGACGAGGAGGATGCGGAAAAGATAGCATTCATCATGCCCTGTGGAACGTATTGCTATAGGGTCATGCCATTTGGGTTAAAGAATGCTGGGGCAACATATATGAGGGCGATGACCACCATGTTTCATGACATGATACATCGGGAGATTGAGGTCTATGTAGACGATGTGATAATAAAGTCAAAGAAACAGTGTGACCATGTCAAGGACTTGAGGAAGTTTTTCCAGAGGCTCCGCAGGTACAACCTCAAGATTAATCCAACAAAATGTGCATTTGGTGTCCCCTCTGGGAAACTGCTGGGATTTGTGGTTAGCCGGCGCGGTATTGCGTTAGACCTATCCAAGATCAAAGCCATTCAAGATTTGCCACCGCCAAAGAACAAAACAGAGGTGATGAGTTTGCTTGGAAGACTGAATTACATTAGCAGGTTCATTGCTCAGCTCACGACGACTCGTGAGCCCATGTTTAAGCTATTAAAGAAGAATGTTGCGGTCAAGTGGACTGATGAATGTCAGGCAGCATTTGACAAGGTTAAGGAGTATCTGGCTAATCCACCTGTGTTGGTCCTGCCTGAGCCGGGAAGGTCCTTGATTCTTTATCTGACAGTTCTGGATAACTCTTTTGGATGTGTATTGGGGCAACATGACATCACGGGAAAGAAAGAGCAAGCGATCTATTATCTCAGTAAGAAGTTCACTCCCTATGAGATTAAGTACACTCTGCTCGAGAGGACATGTTGCGCCTTGACTTGGGTGGCACAAAAGTTGAAGCATTATCTGTCATCCTACACTACTTACATCATTTCTCGCATGGATCCCTTGAAGTATATCTTCCAGAAGCCTATGCCCACGGGAAGACTGGCAAAGTGGCAGATTTTACTTACAGAGTTTGACATCATCTATGTGACTCGGACTGCGATGAAAGCCCAAGCCTTGGCCGACCACTTGGCCTAGAATCCGGTGGATGATGAATATGAGCCGTTGAAGACTTATTTTCCTGATGAAGAGGTCATGTGTGTTGACGAGGTTGAGCACGATGAAAAGCCAGGTTGGAAACTCTTCTTTGACGGAGCTGCTAACATGAAAGGGGTCGGAATAGGGGATGTACTTGTCTCCGAAACAAGGCAACACTACCATGTAACAGCCCAAGTTCGATTTTATTGCACCAACAACATGGCTGAGTATGAAGCATGCATTCTGGGTTTGAGGTTAGCTATAGACATGGGAGTCCAGGAAATACTTGTTCTGGGAGATTTAGATTTGTTGGTCCACCAGATTCAAGGAGAATGGGAGACTTGAGATTTGAAGCTCATACCGTACCGACAGTGTCTGCACGATCTCTGTCAACGATTCAGGTCGATTGAATTTAGACATATTCCCAGGATTCATAATGAGATTGTTGATGCCCTAGCTACCCTGGTGTCAATGTTACATCATCCGGACAAGGCTTATGTTGACCCCGTGCATATCCAAGTTCATGATCAACATGCTTATTGTAATGTGGTGGAAGAGGAAATCGATGGCGAACCTTGGTTCCACGATATCAAGGAATACATCAGGTCGGGGATATATCCAGTACATGCTACAGGTGACCAAAAGAGAACCATTCAGCGTATGGCTAGTGGATTTTTCTTCAGTGGAGGAGTGTTGTACAAGAGGACTCCAGATTTAGGACTACTGAGGTGCATAGATACTAAAGAAGCTTCAACTATCATGACCGAAGTGCATTCTGGATTTTGTGGGCCGCATATGAACGGGTATGTCTTGGCAAAGAAGATACTTCGAGCAGGTTATTATTGGCTCACCATGGAACGGGATTGTATCAGTTTTGTTCGCAAGTGTCATCAATGCCAGGTACATGGTGATTTGATTCATTCTCCCCCATCTGAGTTACACACGATATCTACACCCTGGCCCTTTGTTGCTTGGGGCATGGATGTTATCGGACCAATTGAGCCGACAGCGTCAAACGGGCATAGGTTTATTCTCGTGGCCATTGATTACTTTACCAAGTGGGTCGAAGCTGTAACTTTCAAGTCCGTGACCAAGAAGGCAGTAGTGGATTTTGTTCATTCAAACATCATCTGTCGATTCGGAATTACCAAGGTGATTATCACAGACAATGCTGCTAATCTCAACAGCCATTTGATGAAAGAGGTATGCCAATAGTTCAAGATCATGCATCGGAACTCCACTCTGTATCGCCCTAAAGCAAATGGAGCTGTCGAGGCCGCCAACAAAAACATAAAGAAGATACTTCGTAAGATGGTTCAAGGGTCTAGGCAGTGGCATGAAAAGTTGCCATTTGCATTACTGGGTTACCGCACTACTGTTCGCACTTCAGTAGGCGCAACTCCCTATTTGATGGTATATGGAACTGAGGCAGTTATACCTGCGGAAGTTGAGATTCCATCTCTTCGGATCGTTGCAGAAGCTGAAATTAATGATGATGAGTGGGTCAAAACCCGGAGCAGTTGAGTCTGATTGATGAGAAAAGATTGGCTGCAGTATGTCATGGTCAATTGTATCAGAAGAGAATGGCAAGAGCATACAACAAAAAGGTGCGTCCTCGGAAATTCGAAGTGGGCCAGATGGTATTGAAACACATCCTTCCTCATCGGGCGGAAGCTAAAGGCAAGTTTGCCCCAAACTGGCAGGGGCCATTCGTGTGACAAGAGTGTTGCCCAATGGTGCTCTGTATTTAACAGACATAGAAGGCAAATGTGTAGATATGGCTATCAATTCTGATGCAGTTAAGAGGTATTATGTATGATTTCTTTGCCTACCTTCAGTTGTATTGTGTACTTGGCATGTTCAAAGTTGAAATGACGAAGGCATTTTGTTCCGCTACCCAAACACTTTCATCCTTTGCTACCCCTTTTGAGCCTTATTTATTTTCTTTTATACCCCTCTTTTGGAATCAGTACCAGAAGTAGAGAATGAATAAAAATTATGAGGAATGAGTGAAAATAAGGAGAGTGAAAGAAAATAAGAAAAGAAAAGAAGAAAAAGAAAAAAAAAGAAAAGAAGAAAAAGAAAGAAAAGAAAAGAAAAGAAAAAAAAAGAGAAAGAAAAAAATAGGAAAAGAAAAGAAAACATCTTTGTCTTTTGAACTACGTTCGACCTGATTCCTTTTAAGGATACGTAGGCAGCCTTACGGTTTGGTCCCATCAAAATAAAAATTAAAATTCCCCAGACCCAAAGAAATTGGGGAAGAAGTTTCAGTTTTGAAAAGAACCGATTCCAAAAGTTGTAATTTTGACCCTTGTTTCATCTTAAATTAGTTTGAGCCTTCATGCCACCCTTTCTTTCTAACCATGTCCAAAAGCCTACATTACGGTCCAAAGAAAGACCTTCCGATCAATCTTTGAGGATGCCAGGTCAAGCAAGATAGAGGTATGATTTACATCATGGGTAACACTTTGTTCATGGGCGCAAGAGAGAAAATTTAAAATGAGAGAGTCTTATTGGTGAAAACCCTCACGGGCACCGTAAGGCGATGGTGAATTGAGAGAAAATTTAAAATGAGAAAGTCTTATTGGTGAAAACCCTTTCGGGCACCGTAAGGCGATTGTAAGTTGAGAGATAAACAAATAAGAGAGGCTTGTTGGTGAAAACCCTTCAGGGCACTACAAGTCGAATGAGGTTCATGGCTATACAGTGGAATCAGATCAGTGAAAGCCCGATTTGAGGTATGAAGGCACGACATGAAGTGAAATATGATTGGTGGGATGTGTCATACCTCTTTTTTACCGCTTACTACACCCCGTGAAGGGTATAATAAAAAGAGTTTTTCCAATTAAAGGACG